>CAUEEP010000475.1:0-15068 GCA_958450365.1 Mesorhabditis belari | reverse complement strand
AAGAATGAAATTAATATTGTCTGGTTCCAGATGTCTTGGAAAGGCTTATCAACTTTGCAAGTTAAAAATTGCGAACAGAAGCAACGAAGGGACCAGTGTGTGATTATGAAGAGCCGAGAGAGCGAAGAGACGAAACGGGTAAAAGAGCTCTAGGTGTCTCTTCCCGTTTCAAGGATGATCCGTTTTCAGGAAAAAAATCAAGAGAATTCTCACGCAAAATGATCAAGTTAAAAAGGCAAATAAGAGTCCAAAATAGCAAGGGTGCGGTCAAAAATGAGGATGATTAGTATCAGATCAAAGTAGGATTAGTATGATCAAAGTGTGAGTATATAAAAATTGAGGGAGGAAAGACGGAAACTTGAGGAAAGAAATGAATGAGTGAAATGAAAAAGAGAAAAGGATTAGTAGAAGTGACCTCTGCAAAGGAGACTGAGTATTATTAGACTGAGGAAATCGTTTCTGCAGTCCTTCAGCTGGCTGCACCTATATGGATATCCGGCCATCTTTTTGTAAAGCGTGGTTCTCTAGAGTTGCCTCGGAAATATCGCGCTGGCTTTATTACTCATTCTACTGTTATTCTTATTGCATCTTTTCAACGTTCAATTCCACAAAACCAAGGTCAAAAGTGACAACAAAAGGAAAATATATTTCAGCCGTTAGCTGAAAGGAGTTCTAACCATTGATGAGGAATGGAAAAGAAATGGTACAGGAAAATACGGACCATCTACTCTTTACGTTCTTTATTCTTAAAGAAAATATCTTTTTATGAATCATTTATAGATTTGAGAGTGCCATCCATGGAATGTTTACCCATGGGAACCCTTGAAAATCACCATTGAAAACCGGACGTTTGAGGGCGGGAAGTTAGAAAAACGCTTTCCAGTGGTCGGCACGCAATTTACGGTTCCACAACTTTTAGAGACAGGAACATCTTTTGGGAAAAGTGCCCGAGACAACAATTTCATTAGAAAGCGTGTGTTTGTGAGGGGATAAGTGAAGTAGTGCAAGGAGTGAGTGAATGCGCCGAACTTTTTAAAGGACACTACAAATTTGCGTTGAATGTTGACGAAATTGAACCTCTATTATTAGACGCAGGACCCTCTTAGCACTCTAAGTTTTGTTTGAAAACAAAGTTCATTTACAAGTTTACTTATGTGTTTTTTTGCACTCTTTGAGTGCCTAGTGCTAATCTTCATCACAAATCTCAACCACAGAAAAAGAGCAAATATTTCCTACATGGGAGAATTAACCCGACTCTTCGAGTACATCATTTCTTCCCCAAATGACCTCAAAAGTCCCTATAATAAAGATATGTTAACTCATAGCCGTTATCAAGCTGGGCAATGCGTGCCTAATTTAAAAAAATTTAAAAAAGCATGGTTTGCTCTTTGATAAATATTGTTCATGTCTTTAGGACTGTTTGTAGGACCGAAAAAGTCTACAGTTTCTAACACAACCTTAGAAACGATTTAGAAACAAAACTAAAGAATGTTTGCAGGATCTAAATGCGAATTCAAAAGCCCAAAAAGCGAAAATTTGTTGAAGTAGCACTAAAGCAAAACTGGTTCAAAACCATGGGCGCAAAAAGCTATCGTAACCTCGTCGTCTTTAGCTAGCCAAATCAAACCTAATTTCGATCTATCTCGCCCCATGTTTCTGAAACTCTATAGAGATCGGTTTGAATTTGAATTAGTTTTTCTCGACACTGGTTTATGCTAAAATTTAGTCAGGTCAGGTCCCCATAGTCAAAACCCATCGATTGACAAAGGGAAAGGCAAGAGGAGCAGCCTCGTTTTTCCCATAATAAGCTTGACCTCGAGGCGGCGCATTCAACAAACTTTTCCTTATCATTCAAAGACGGCACCCCCGTCCCACAGAATTTCCGGATATCAGTCAAGGCTTACATTGAGGGAAAAAGCCTCTTTCGGGACGGATGAGACGCGGCTCATTTTACGGCCGCCTCCTCCTCTTATTTCTCTCACCAAATAAGGTCAAAAGTGCTACCGGAGGCTGGTACTAAACTGGAAAAAGAGATTAAAAATCCCGGAAGCACATTCTTTAAAATCATCTAATAGTGGCGTCTGGGGGTGGGAAATGACGCGAGTAACGATCCAGGTTTTAAAATTTGATGACGAGGGAAAACTTCTAAAAACCCAAATCGCTGAAATGAATGAACATAATGAACATATAGTCGGATTTTCAGATTTTCCCAAGAAAGATTTTCCCATCAATATGGATCCAAATAGTCATGGTTATAGGTTTTAGAGAAGAGAAAAATGACTCAGGGGCTTTTTAGAGTAAAAAAGAAAAGAAAAACCATGGATGAAAAACTATAAGAGAAAGTATGGATGGACATAAGGATTCTCTTTAGGCTGTAGGGGCAAAAGGTGATCACAAAAACTTGCGGAATGTAAAAGAAAAGAAAAAGAAAGGAATAGACAATGATGGGGAAAGTAAAAAATAGAACAATCGGTGAAAGAGAATCGGTGGTGGATGATCGGGAATAATAATTGGGGAGGAAAGCAAGTAGAAGCGTGAGAAATCATGGTAAAGCTTTTTGGGGAGAGAATATTAGTTTCAGGATGAATTCTTGAAGAAAATTAGAAAGGAAACAAAATTGGCAAATATTTCTAACTGTAAGCCACCGAGAGACTAGGGAATGTCTTTGTTTCGAGTTATTGACCATTTCTATGCGGATTGATTCAAAATATTCCGTTGAATGAGCTGAAAGCTTTAAAAACTTCCCATTTATGGACAAGTCGTTCAATTTTTGTTTTGTTTCTCTTAATTTCCGGTTTTTGGCCGATTTTTCTTGTGGACTTGTGATTCACCTTCACCACAAATTCCCTTCATTTCCCTCCCTTACCCCGTTTTCTTTCAGTCTTCGAAGACTGAAAGATTCTGAAGGAAATCGAGAGAAAAACACAAAAAGTTGATTGGGAACCATCTCCTTGGAGGATTTTTGAAAAAGACAGCTTTGTCAGCTCCAAAAACTCAACACATAAAGAGAAACAATATTTTAAAGAGACATAAAAAGGAGTAACGGCAAAAATGGTGTAAAACATTGTAAAACAATTCGTCTAAAAATATCTTGACATTTATTTTAAAAAAGTGCATTTCGATTTGAGGCGATTCTCATCATTTTCTTTTTCTCATTTCCCCAAAGTGGACCACCGGCTATGAAACAATTGTTCGAAAATGATTGTAATTGAGACGAGAAAAGGGAAAGCTTAAGAGAAGGGTGGCTTAAGAAAGAAATGGCCAACTGACCCATGTCTGTCAAAAAGAAAGTAAAGTGAATATCCAGATGGAAAGGAAAATTGAGTCAAAAAAGGACCGGAAAAGATGGGAAAAGAATGGGAAAGAATGGGAAGGATTCCTCCAGTCACATCCAAAAGAACACCAAGAATTCAATGAAATCTTAATTGATGAAAGACAATCTGCTGTGCGAAGAGAAGAAAAAAAGAAATGGGTTGTTGGGACACAAAGTCTCAATGAAGATAGGGGTTAAACCAAATGAAAATGAAGGGAAGATAGAGATTGATGGATTTGAGTGAATCATAACTTCTCTCTAATAGTAGCGCGCACTACTATTTTTTCAACCCGCTCCTGGACCGCAATTAGAGAGTGCAATACTATTAAAGAGTTTTATCAATTGCCAAAGTAAGACAGATATAAGATTTGTTGACATTAGCGAGTTGACAATTTGTGTCTTGACATGAATAAGTTTAGCCATCCCTCCGATGCCGAAAATTCCTCGTCATCTTTCCTTGGCTTGGCATTGAATCATTTTTCGTGTCACTCGCATCTTCTTTGCCCGCATTTTTTGAATCCAAGTAACAAGATCCTTGTCAAAATCGAAATCCTTCGTTTCTTTCCTTTTCCTGATTCGTTTCTTTCCTTTTCCGTTATCTCCGTTTTGTTTCTCGAGTTCTTCCTTTTGACGACTGACTCCAAATTTTCGCGCTGCAACCGACTTATCCTTTATTTTTTCCGCAAGAGCAATCGCTTTCAGCTTTGTTTGAATGTCGAAACATCGCTTTCTCGCCGGTGGTGCATCCGCTTCACACGAAGACTCCTGGGCGACATCCTTGGTCATGTTGTAGCCAGCATTTTGCTCCGGTCACTTGATTGTCGATCCTCTCTTTCCACATGTTCCTCGTGTTCACGACGAGCTCGAAAGTTTTCGAATCCATCAAGCGAATTTCCATCGAGATCCATACCTAAAGAAAAAGATTATTCAGACAATAGTAAGGTGACCAACAAAAATTATATAATATTAAAGTCGAACATGATGGATTATTTTCTAGGATTGAGCTTTGATAACAATAAAGTTAAGCGCCACAAAAGGTAAGTCAATCTCAAACTTATACAGGTATATAAGAGCAAAAAATAACTATAGCTATAGCTTGAGTTAATGTGCCACTAAAACAACGTGTGGGAACAAAAAAAGATGCTTAGGCACTTTGCACAACAATTTCAGTATTTTGCTAGCTTTTTCAGGTGAAGAATAGTTCACAAATGAATAAAAAAGCCACACAGTTGCTTGCTTGGATAGAATGTCACATAAACATAAAGATATTCAGTCAAAAAGGTTTAGATCAAAAAGAGGCGCTATAAATCCAACTTTTCAAGGGTGCACTACTATTTCAACCCCCTCTCGGACCGCAATACTATTAGAGAGTGCAATACTATTAGAGAGTGCAATACTATTAGAGAGTGCAATACTATTAGAGAGAATACGGTAAATGAAGAACTTTTGTATGCTTACAAAAGCTTATGCTTTGTTGTTTTTATGCTTACAAAACTATTAAAAGATTTATTGAACTGAAACATATGTCAATTGCTGACCAAATGGGATGCTCATCGAATAGTTGGAGAAGTTCTTGTCGACTTGGCAATGCTAGAGGATCAAGGATTTGGAAAAGACGATAATTTTCATTTACAGAATCAGCGGGATTTACTCTATTGAAAAATCGAGCCAGGACATCTTTCATTAAAAATTTCAGAAAAATATAAGAAGGCACAACCAGGTAAAAATTTTTTGGGCATTTTTCGCGTCCATTGAAAAGAGAAAACCCGCTTTCGAAAGTGCACTTTTATCAGAACTTTCTTTCGCCCATTTTCTTTTACTGATTCCCTCAAAATTTTAATTGATTCTAAGGAAACAAACAGCTGATTTTGAGCAAAAAAGTTAGGTGTTTGTTGTTTTTAATAAAAAATATGAACGAAACTTTTAGGGAACATGGAATGCTCGACTTGATTCTCGCCATTTCTCGACATTAGGGGACGACCGGTGCGGAAAAGGGCATGGCAGGGTTTGAGGTTTGAGTTCTAACATCAGGAAAGATTTTTAACTGGATTCTAGCATCAGGAAAGGTTTTTAACTGGATTCTGGAATTTTTGGAATTTTTGCCTGAATCAGAAAACTTACGAGCCTATAAATTTAGAAAGGAGCTTCTGCCGCGGCTCATTAGCATCAAGGGGCATGTTTCGCTGGCAGCCAGAAAGGTAACTTAAAGAAAAAATGGCATTTTATTATTTTTGCAGGCTTCGCATCACATCCATTGGCTGGCCTACTTGGGCGTCTCAATCACGTCGCAGTTGCCACAGGCGATTTGGAGAAAACTGCGAAATTCTACAAAGATCTTGACGCGAAAGTCAGCGCGACTGTGGTATATTTCATTTTATTTCATTTTAACCTCCACAAATTGTTTAGCCACTACCAGAACATGGGGTCTACACGGTTTTCGTTGAGCTGCCGCCCGACACAAAACTTGAACTTTTGTTGCCGCTGGGTGATAAGAGTCCTATTCAGGTTGGCTGACTGAAAAGTCAACACTATTTTTTTCTTTAGGCTTTCTTGAACAAGAATAAGAGTGGTGGTATGCATCACATCTGCATCGGTTAAAGACATCGAAAAAGCACTGAAAAGTGTCAAGTAAGTACAATACTTTGTTGTTTAGCTTTCAAGAAATGTTAAACTTTTACTGCTTTTTGGAACGTTCAGAATCATCTGTCGAGATTTCGAGATTCAATTTTTTTGAATTTTAGACCTCTTGGAATTCGTCCCCTCGATGAGAAGTCAAAAATCGGCGCCCACAACAAACGTTTTTCTTCATCCAAAAGATTGTGGCGGAGTACTGGTCGAATTGGAGCAGGAATAATTTTCATACCTAGTTTATTACGTTTTCTAGGAGAACTTTTTGTTTAAGTTTGGTGTACTTACTTGTGATTTTGCCGATACGGTGAGCTTGCCTTGCATTTTTGCTTTGAACATAGATTTTTATTTTCAGATAAATGGTTTTATACATAGTTTTTTTATTAATATGAAAACGACAAGAAATTTATTATACGGAAATTCTTTAGTCGAAATTTGTATGAGCTGTGAAATATGAAATTTCAGCAACTAAAGCCAACTCCAGAGATAGTTTAAGCAACTCTAAACTCCTAGTTTTTGTAAACTTTTGTATAAGCTTCTGTTATCCATCCATTGGTCATCCATTGTTCATATTATGCTCTAATTTTTGCTTTGAAGGGAGCGTTCCAGGCAACATCTGGCGCTTGGATGTATTTGGTACATCCTCCGGGTACGAGAATCGAATCAAGCGCAGTTCCTGTAGCTTTTTCTTTGTCGCCTCACTTTTGTGCGCCGAGAAATTGTCCCACACGAGCAATCGGTTTTTAAACAACGGAGCAACAATCTTCTGAAGGTAGGCCTTGATCGATGTCTCGTTCACTCAAATAGAACCACCCCAGTTCAACTCCAGCTTGCCTTGAAATTTTGCGATAATGGCCGGATCGGGTCTCACTCGATTTAACAAAACAAAAGGGTTACACTTATAGCCATCATCCCGAGCTGTCAGCATCACTGTAGTACATCACAGCAACTAGCCATTCAAGTTGAGGGTGGCATCTCAGGATAAAGCAGAAAAGGTCCAATTTTATATCATACTACTTATGCCAAGGAAATATTTTCAAAGAGCTTTTTCCTAGGAGTGCAACTAGTAAGGACCCTGCCTTTTCACACCCTGTACCCTTGTCAGTAAGGACCCTTGTACCCTTGTCAATAAGAGCAAGGAGAAATCTTTAGTCAATAAGAGGCAACATTTTCTTTACGAAAGAGTGGAGATCAGATCAAAGAGAGGGGATTGATTGCTCGTAACAGAAAAACGATGAGATGAAGAGAGGGGAAAGGACTAGACCGATCACTCGTTTTACTTTTAGACAAGTGACCATCTGAAAGGGGAAAGAGTGAGAAAAGTCGAGGGGAAACGGAAATGATCTGATGAGAATGCAAAGAAAAAGAAAGGGGATTGGCCGAATCTCTTTTTGCCACTCTCTTCTCTTTTCTACTCGATTTTCTTCTCATTTGTAGATCAGTCAAGGCAGCCCGCTGCCAATTTCTAAAAGAATTAGAAGAAAAGCGGGGATCTTTTTTTGATCTAGAGACATAGTGGCAAGGTCCGAAATAAAAGATCGTTTTTTGCTTTCCATATTTTCTACCCTCTCTTTGATAAATGGCTGATTGATGGGATCTGATTGAAAGCGAAAGAATTTAATCGCATAGCAGGATGTAAATGAGCACACATAACACAATTGTCCGTGGTTGAGGGAAATGGGAATGGGTAAAAAAGAGATTGAAATTGCTAATTTCTCGTTGGATCTATGCAGGTTACAAAAAAGCACTTTTTACATAAATAAAGTCTTAACCAAATTCAGTTAAGCCGTCTGTAAGAAAAAAGATTTCCAAAAAGTTCTAAGCAAAGAAATGGGGACGAATTGACATTCAGAAGATTGAGATTGAGATTGGGGAGATGCTAGCTCTCCCGCCAAAAACTTTTTAACAAAAAAATGAACACCAGCAAAAAAATTTTATAGAAAACAAGGGGACCAAAATTTTATCGTAAGTTCACGCCATTGTGAAAAACAGAAAATTTTTCAGGAAACAACTGTGCTTGTGGGAAACAACTGTGCACAGTTGTGAGTGGAGTGACAGGTAAGTGCTGAAATGTGAATGTGGTGAATAACCCTTTTTCCTTCCTTTTTATATCTTCCTTACCCTTTATATCCTTTTTATCCTTAACCTTAGCAAAACGCTTTGCGGACTTCTGTAAGGCGCAGGCCAATCCGACAGACGTTGCCTTGTTAATTTTTGCAGGTGTTGAACTGCCTCTTGAAGATCCTCAAGCCAGGATTTTCCAAGAGTTGGATGGCCTGTTCTTTCAGAACCGCTCTGCCCTTATATCGACTTCACCTACTCGTTTGAGTTTGGTTTGAGAGGGGATAAGAGAGGGGATTGTTGAGTTGTACTTGAGACATCGATTTGCCCAAGGACAACATAGGATTCATCAACAATTATGATGAACGATCAGAAAAGGCGAAAGCCAGTTGAGCCCGCCGGTGAGGAGACTCAGGAAGCAACTCGACAAAAGCAAAAGGAACACGAGAAAACCCGGGATCGGATGAGGGTTTGGCGCAGTAGTCACAATCACACCAAAATCACTACGAAGACTGCTTTCATCGATTCGAAGATCATTTCCAGGGCCGGTACTCCTCCCGAGCCTGCATTATCGTCACAAAGTGTTTCCGCTGTTTCAATTCTTTTGAGAACTCCAAGCGAGATCATTAGGTCGACCAATTCTTTAACAAACACTGCATCTGAACCAATTTTGGTGAAAAAGTGAAAAAAGAAAGCAAGTCGAGTAAGTTAGCTTTTGGATATGTTATTTAAACAAACTTGAACACTTTTTCACAAGAAGCTTTTTGCTATCTAAAACCTTTTGACAAAAAATGTCACATTTAACTTGACCCTGCTTTTTCCCTTTTACATTTTTTGATTGCATTGCATGCAAATCTAGGAAGATTTGCCAAGAAATGTCATAATTGGCTACGACATATATATGCTTTATTCAGTTGAATAGCGACAAAACAAAATCACAATAATTCTTTTCTTACTTTCATTATGAAAATGGTATAGGAACAAATCAGTGATTAAATAAACCCAACAAAGAAGCCTAAAACAAAAACAAAGACACATATGGCTTCCTCTTGTAGAGCGAATAGTTTTAGCGTTTTAGCGAATCGCGGAACTTGAACCACTCACGCTTTTGCCGAAATCCGGTTTCAGTTTGCGCGCCTCATCACACAAGAAACCGAACCAACCCATCAACGTCTCCATTCCTGAAATAAGAACGTTTGAGCACATTAATAACAGTCTTATTTCAATTTTGTTCACCTAATGTGTTGAATTAATACCTATCTTTCCGGCAAAATTTACCGGCACATATATCGTCCAGTGTTAATGTAGTGGTCTGCTTAGTTTTTGCCTTTTAGTCCAAATTTGGCGTGTCGGCGAAATCTCGAAAATCGTCGAAATTCTGAATCTACGCATACGAGCGCCATAAGAGCGCCTAATGACAATGACGCCTAATGACGGCTCTAGGCATATAAAAATGCTACCTTTTCTACCCCATAAAACGCTATTAGACTGAAATCCTTAGGCAAAACATACCATTTCTTTCTTGGCTCTTCCTCCTGATTGCAAATTCTTTCCATCATTCTTGGCCACGTTCCCCGGGGTCGAGATGCGACTGGTCGAAGCTTTGGGTCTCTGCAAATAATAGCATAAATTAAATTGAGTCTCAGTACTTTTAAGTCGCTTAAAAACCACCTTAACCTCCTTGCCAGATGATGAAAACACGTCGATTGCACTCAAACCCTGCCATGCCCTTTTCCGCACCGGTCGTCCCCTAATGTCGAGAAATGGCGAGAATCAAGTCGAGCATTCCATGTTCCCTAAAAGTTTCGTTCATATTTTTTATTAAAAACAACAAACACCTAACTTTTTTGCTCAAAATCAGCTGTTTGTTTCCTTAGAATCAATTAAAATTTTGAGGGAATCAGTAAAAGAAAATGGGCGAAAGAAAGTTCTGATAAAAGTGCACTTTCGAAAGCGGGTTTTCTCTTTTCAATGGACGCGAAAAATGCCCAAAAAATTTTTACCTGGTTGTGCCTTCTTATATTTTTCTGAAATTTTTAATGAAAGATGTCCTGGCTCGATTTTTCAATAGAGTAAATTCCGCTGATTCTGTAAATGAAAATTATCGTCTTTTCCAAATCCTTGATCCTCTAGCATTGCCAAGTCGACAAGAACTTCTCCAACTATTCGATGAGCATCCCATTTGGTCAGCAATTGACATATGTTTCAGTTCAATAAATCTTTTAATAGTTTTGTAAGCATAAAAACAACAAAGCATAAGCTTTTGTAAGCATACAAAAGTTCTTCATTTACCGTATTCTCTCTAATAGTATTGCACTCTCTAATAGTATTGCACTCTCTAATAGTATTGCACTCTCTAATAGTATTGCGGTCCGAGAGGGGGGTTGGAAATAGTAGTGCACCCTTGAAAAGTTGGATTTATAGCGCCTCTTTTTTGATCTAAAACCTTTTTGACTGAATATCTTTATGTTTATGTGACATTCTATCCAAGCAAGCAACTGTGTGGCTTTTTTATTCATTTGTGAACTATTCTTCACCTGAAAAAGCTAGCAAAAAACTGAAATTGTTGTGCAAAGTGCCTAAGCATCTTTTTTTGTTCCCACACGTTGTTTTAGTGGCACATTAACTCAAGCTATAGCTATAGTTATTTTTTGCTCTTATATACCTGTATAAGTTTGAGATTGACTTACCTTTTGTGGCGCTTAACTTTATTGTTATCAAAGCTCAATCCTAGAAAATAATCCATCATGTTCGACTTTAATATTATATAATTTTTGTTGGTCACCTTACTATTGTCTGAATAATCTTTTTCTTTAGGTATGGATCTCGATGGAAATTCGCTTGATGGATTCGAAAACTTTCGAGCTCGTCGTGAACACGAGGAACATGTGGAAAGAGAGGATCGACAATCAAGTGACCGAGCAAAATGCTGGCTACAACATGACCAAGGATGTCGCCCAGGAGTCTTCGTGTGAAGCGGATGCACCATCGGCGAGAAAGCGATGTTTCGACATTCAAACAAAGCTGAAAGCGATTGCTCTTGCGGAAAAAATAAAGGATAAGTCGGTTGCAGCGCGAAAATTTGGAGTCAGTCGTCAAAAGGAAGAACTCGAGAAACAAAACGGAGATAACGGAAAAGGAAAGAAACGAATCAGGAAAAGGAAAGAAACGAAGGATTTCGATTTTGACAAGGATCTTGTTACTTGGATTCAAAATGCGGGCAAAGAAGATGCGAGTGACACGAAAAATGATTCAATGCCAAGCCAAGGAAAGATGACGAGGAATTTTCGGCATCGGAGGGATGGCTAAACTTATTCATGTCAAGACACAAATTGTCAACTCGCTAATGTCAACAAATCTTATATCTGTCTTACTTTGGCAATTGATAAAACTCTTTAATAGTATTGCACTCTCTAATAGTATTGCGGTCCAGGAGCGGGTTGAAAAAATAGTAGTGCGCTACTATTAGAGAGAAGTTATGATTCACTCAAATCCATCAATCTCTATCTTCCCTTCATTTTCATTTGGTTTAACCCCTATCTTCATTGAGACTTTGTGTCCCAACAACCTATTTTCTTTTTTTCTTCTCTTCGCACAGCAGATTGTCTTTCATCAATTAAGATTTCATTGAATTCTTGGTGTTCTTTTGATGTGACTGGGGGGAATCCTTCCCCATTCTTTCCCATTCTTTTCCCATCTTTTCCGGTCCTTTTTTGACTCAATTTTCCTTTCCATCTGGATATTCACTTTACTTTCTTTTTTGACAGACATGGGTCAGTTGGCCATTTCTTTCTCTAAGCCACCCTTCTCTTAAGCTTTCCCTTTTCTCGTCTCAATTACAATCATTTTCGAACAATTGTTTCATAGCCGGTGGTCCACTTTGGGGAAATGAGAAAAGAAAATGATGAGAATCGCCTCAAATTCGAAATGCACTTTTTTTTAAAATAAATGTCAAGATATTTTTAGACGAATTGTTTTACAATGTTTTACACCATTTTTGCCGTTACTCCTTTTTATGTCTCTTTAAAATATTGTTTCTCTTTATTGTTGAGTTTTTGAGCTGACAAAGCTGTCTTTTTCAAAAACTCTCCAAGGAGATGGTTCCAATCAACTTTTTGTGTTTTTCTCTCCGATTTCCTTCAGGAATCTTTCAGTCTTCGAAGACTGAAAGAAAACGGGGTAAGGGAGGGAAATGAAGGAATTTGTGGTGAAGGTGAATCACAAGTCCACAAGAAAAATCGGCCAAAAACCGAAATTAAGAGAAACAAAACAAAAATTGAACGACTTGTCCATAAATGGGGAAGTTTTAAAGCTTTCAGCTCATTCAACGGAATATTTTGAATCAATCCGCATAGAAATGGTCAATAACTCGAAACAAAGACATTCCCTAGTCTCTCGGTGGCTTACAGTTAGAAATATTTGCCAATTTTGTTTCCTTTCTAATTTTCTTCAAGAATTCATCCTGAAACTAATATTCTCTCCCCAAAAAAGCTTTTACCATGATTTCTCACGCTTCTACTTGCTTTCCTCCCAATTATTATTCCCGATCATCCACCACCGATTCTCTTTCACCGATTGTTCTATTTTTACTTTCCCCATCATTGTCTATTCCTTTCTTTTTCTTTTCTTTTACATTCCGCAAGTTTTTGTGATCACCTTTGCCCCTACAGCCTAAAGAGAATCCTTATGTCCATCCATACTTTCTCTTCATAGTTTTTCATCCATGGTTTTTCTTTTTCTTTTTTACTCTAAAAAGCCCTGAGTCATTTTTCTTTCTCCTAAAAACCTATAACCATGACTATTTGGATCCATATTGATGGGAAAATCTTTCTTGGGAAAATCTGAAAATCCGACTATATGTTCATTATGTTCATTCATTTCAGCGATTTGGGCTTTAGAAGTTTTGGCTCGTCATCAAAATTTTAAAACCTGGATCGTTACTCGCGTCATTTCCCACCCCCAGACGCCACTAATAGATGATTTTAAAGAATGTGCTTCCGGATTTTTAATCTCTTTTTCCAGTTTAGTACCAGCCTCCGGTAGCACTTTTGACCTTATTTGGTGAGAGAAATAAGAGGAGGGAGGCGGCTGTAAATGAGCTGCGTCTCATCTGTCCCGAAAGAGGCTTTTTCCTCAATGTAGAAGCCTTGACTGATATCCGGGAAATTCTGTGGGACGGGGTGCCGTCTTTGAACGATAAGGAAAAGTTTGCTGAATGCGCCGCCTGAGGTCAAGCTTATTATGGGAAAACAGAGGCTGCTCCCTTTGGCCTTCCCTTGGTCAATCGATGGGTTTTGACTATGGGGACCTGACCTGACTAAATTTTAGCATAAACCAGTGTCGAGAAAAACTAATTCAAATTCAAACCGATCTCTATAGAGTTTCAGAAACATGGGGCGAGATAGATCGAAATTAGGCTTGACTTGGCTAGCTAAAGACGACGAGGTTACGATAGCTTTTTGCGCCCATGGTTTTGAACCAGTTTTGCTTTTAGTGCTACTTCAAACAAATTTTCGCTTTTTGGGCTTTTGAATTCGCATTTAGATCCTGCAAACATTCTTTAGTTTTGTTTCTAAATCGTTTCTAAGGTTGTGTTAGAAACTGTAGACTTTTTCGGTCCTACAAACAGTCCTAAAGACATGAACAATATTTATCAAAGAGCAAACCATGCTTTTTTAAATTTTTTTAAATTAGGCACGCATTGCCTAGCTTGATAACGGCTATGAGTTAACTATCTTTATTATAGGGACTTTTGAGGTCATTTGGGGAAGAAATGATGTACTCGAAGAGTCGGGTTAATTCTCCCATGTAGGAAATATTTGCTCTTTTTCTGTGGTTGAGATTTGCGACGAAGATTAGCACTAGGCACCTCAAAGAGGCAAAAACACATAAGTAAACTTGTAAATGAACTTTGTTTTCAAACAAAAACTTAGAGTGCTAAGAGGGTCTGCGTCTAATAATAGAGGTTCAATTCGTCAACATTCAACGCAAATTTGTAGTGTCCTTTAAAAGTTCGCGCATTCACTCACCCCTTGCACTATTCAATTATCTCCCCTCACAAACACACGCTTTCTAATGAAATTGTTGTCTCGGGCACTTTTCCCAAAAAGATGTTCCTGTGTCTAAAAGTTGTGGAACGGTAAATTGCGTGCCGACCACTGGGAAAGCGTTTTTCTAACTTCCCGCCTCAAACGTCCGGGTTTCAATGGTGATTTTCAAGGGTTCCCATGGGTAAACATTCCCATGGATGCACTTTCAAATCTATAAATGATTCATAAAAAGATATTTTCTTAAAGAATAAAGAACGTAAAGAGAAGATGGTCCGTATTTTCCCACCATTTCTTTTCCATTCCCATCAATGGTTAGGAACTCTTTCAGCTAACGGTTGAAATATATTTTCCTTTTTGTTGTCACTTTTGACTTGGTTTTCTGAATTGAACGTTAAAAGACAATAAGAATAACAGTAGAATGAGTAATAAAGCCAGCGATATTTCCGAGGCAACTCTAGAGAACCACGCTTTACAAAAGATGGCCGGATATCCATATAGGTGCAGCCAGTTGAAGGACTCAGAAAGGATTTGTTCAGTTCAATAATATTCAGTCTTTGCAGAGGTCACTTCTACTAATCCTTTTCTTTTTCATTTCACTCTATTCATTTCTTTTTCTCTCAAGCTTCCGTCTTTTCCTCCCTCAATTTTTATATATACTCACACTTTGATCATACTAATCCTACTTTTGATCAAGTAATTAATAATACTCATTTTTGGACCGCACTTTGCTAGTTTTGGACTCCTTATTTGCCTTTTTACACTTGATCATTTTAAGAGAATTCTCTTGATTTTTTCCTGAAAACGGATCATCCTTGAAACGGAAGAGACACCTAGAGCTTCCTTTTGATCGTTTCGCTCTTCGCTCTTCGCTCTTTCATAATCACACTGTCCCTTTCGCTGCTTCTGTTCGCAATTTTTAACTTGGAAAAGCGATGAGCCCTCTTTCCAAGATCTGAACCAGACAATATTAATTTCATTCTTCAAAATTTCCAAAGAAATTTGACTTGTTGAAACGC
>CAUEEP010000474.1:0-25092 GCA_958450365.1 Mesorhabditis belari | reverse complement strand
CATCCCGATTCCCTTTTTCTGATCTCTTTGAATTCGGCTCTCTACGGGGCGCCTCCAGAAGGCCTTTTCTTCGGGGCCTACGGGGCCTTTTCTCATACGCCAACCTTCCGTTTCCTCTAAAAGCCCCCACAGTTTCTTTTTTAATCGAGTTATTAAATTCTGGAACATTTTATCCCCAGCTCGTGCTCCTCATGCTCGTGATATTTCCACCTTGGCTAGATTTAAAGCCGCAATTTCGGCAATTGATTTGACTGCTCTGTGATTCTTTCTTGAGGTATCCATTTATCTTTTGGGTGTGTTTTGAGTATTAGAAGGAACCGTATTGGAACCGTATTAGAACTGTATTGGAACCGTATTAGAACCGTATTGGAACTGTATTGGAACTGTATTGGAACTTTAAAAGGAACCGTATTAGAACCGTATTAGAACCGTATTGGAACCGTATTGGAACCGTATTGGAATCGTATTAGAACTGTATTGGAACCGTATTAGAACCGTATTGGAACCGTATTGGAACTGTATTAGAACCGTATTAGAACCGTATTAGAACCGTATTGGAACCGTATTATTGGAACCGTATTATTGGAACGTATTATTGGAACCGTATTGGAACCGTATTGGAACCGTATTAGAACCGTATTGGAACCGTATTGGAACCGTATTAGAACCGTATTGGAACCGTATTGGAACCGTATTAGAACCGTATTGGAACCGTATTGGAACCGTATTAGAACCGTATTGGAACCGTATTGGAACCGTATTAGAACCATATGAGAACCGTATTAGAACCGTATTGGAACCGTATTATTGGAACCGTATTGGAACCGTACCGTATTGTATTGTGATTTTGTCTTGTCGCTATTCAACTGAATAAAGCATATATATATATAAAGATTTGCTAAATCTAATTGCCATTTGAGATTTTCAAAAGATTTTCGTGAAAGTGAAAGGTTGGATTTGCAGAAAAGAGATAGAAATGATAAATTGGTGGAACGAAAGATGAAAAAAAAGAGTAAATCAGAGGTTTTGGTGATAAAAAAATGAGAAATGAATGAAAATAGCAAAAAAAATAAAAAATAAAAAACATCACTGTCCACTCATAGATTTTCGATCGTTTTAGAATAAGAAAACACCTTTTTGCTTTTTCAAATCATAAATTTATATAAAGAATCTCTTTTTAATTGATTTGTTGGCTTTAAGAATCGATTTAAAATGATTTCAAAGAAAAAAGAAATCTCTAAAAGGTTTTGTTTATTAGCTTGAAAGCTTAAAAAAGCTTTTAGAGATTGGAGGAATAGTCAAACTTTAATAGCTTATAACTTTGTCTAGAGATTATATTATTGCTAACTTTTTGTATCGTTGAATAGAGGAGATTTCAGGCTTTTGAATGATATTAGATAGAGATTGATTGGATAATTGAGTCCAAGGAAATCAGAGCCAACTCCGAGCAAATGAGGCCTATTCGACTCGAGGAGCGAACGAGTCGCACCCTTTGAAGGCCTATAACTTTGTCCAGGAATTATATTATTGCTAACTTTTTGTATCGTTGAATAGAGGAGATTTCAGGCTTTTGAATGATATCAAATAGAGGTTGATTGGATTGATGAAAACCGAGAAAATGTTGATGAAAGCCGGAGAAAAACAGAGAAAACTGTAGAATTTTCTAGCAAACTTTTTGTAGAAAAAAAGTATTTTTACACCCGCAATTTTCTAGCAGTGCTATTTTCTGATAGATTTCAAAGTTTAAAAGAACATGAAATCACTTTGAGAAGCGTTTTAATCTTTCCAATTTTAAAACAAACAACTTGACAACTTGACAACTTGATAGCTTTTCAACTTTGCAGCTTTTTTTTTTGGCAGCTTAACAGCTTAAGAGCGGCTGGCTTTTAGGAGTAAACGAATATTGGACTAGAATTTGGGTTAAGTTAAGGAGAGTGGATCACTTTTCTCTTCGAGCTGGCTTAGAGTGGAGCCATCTCTAACACCCCAACAATCCGACTCAACTCCTCCAACGTATTTGAGGGGAGTCCCTGTGAAATGAACTGACCTAAACTGCAAAACTGAATTTATAAACCCGGAAGAGATGTTTCTTTATATACGATAAGACAAATAGATTACAAATGAGTGCGAGGGCAAAGATCCGGGACTCCTAAGTGAGACTCACTTGGCTCAGGGCTCCCGACTTGGGACTCGCGGCTCAGGACTCACTTGACTCAGGACTCACTTGACTCGGGACCTCTCACTTGACTCGGGAGCTCGCTTGACTCAGGACTCACTTGACTCAGGACTCACTTGACTCCGATTTCCACTTGACTCAGGACTCACTTGACTCAGGACTCACACTTGAGCTCAGGACTCACTTGACTCAGGACTCACTTGACTCAGGACTCACTTGAGCTCGGGACTCACTTGACTCAGGACTCGCTTGGCTCGGGACTCACTTGACTCCCGGACTCACTTGACTCAGGACTCCACTTGACTCCGGACTCACTCCTTCTAAGGCACTCGGTTGGGATTGCCTGGGAGGGACAAGCCCATTCTAGGCGATGAAAAGGGAAAAGCATAGAGGAGAACGGTTACAGAAGGATAGATGGAATCATTCAATCATAACAATAGTAACTCAAAGATTAGTTTGGCTCGGGAGCTGACAGTTGGCAAGAAAGTTTGAGAAAGTAAGAAATTAGTAAAGAAGTAGAGTGCTATACTATTTTCTATTGATAAAATCTAAGGTTTGTTATCTATTAGAAATAGATATTTATCTTAATTTGTAAGCGCTTCAATTGCTAACTCAATTGGAAAGACTAATCTCTCGTCCTCAAGCATAAAACAAAAAGGAAAGAGTTTAAAGTAATGAAAGACTTGTCAGTTGTACTCTGAAAGACTTGTATTTTCTATTTTTGTGATCTGAGCATTCTCGAATTGTTTCGTCAAACTCTAAAACCTGTTTGCTGCATTGTTTTGTCTTTTTGAAAGCTGGTTTCCAGAGAGTTTTTTCCTTCTTTCTCATTGGAGCAAACGATCCTTAACAATAATACAATTTTGAATAAAACAATCTTGACTAAAAGAAACTTGGATAAAAAAAACTTGGATGAAACAATCTTGAATAAACAATCTTGAATAAAACAATCTTGGGTGAAACAAACTTGGGTGAAGCAATCTTGGGTGAAACAATTTTGGGTGAAATAAACTTGAATCAACAGTCTTGAATAATACAATCTTGAATAAAACAATCTTGAATAAAAAAACTTGAATAAAAAAGAACCTTGAATGAAACAATGAAACAGTGACGTTTGGATAGTTTCAATTTTCCTACAGACAAGAGGAGATACCAGACGGGAGCTTATTCTAAACCCTGCAAATACGGTTCGCAAAGAATGATAAAGGGAAAGATGATGGGGATAGGAACCGAACGAAATTTAAGGATGACTACGTGATCTTATAAATGTAATCTTTTACATTTATAAGATCATCAACTAATTCTTTTGGTAATTGTACGTCCCGCAAAGGGATATGTAATGAAGGTAATGAAGGTATGAAGGTAATGAAGGTAATGAAGGTAATAAGTGTAATAAGAGTAATAGGATGTAATGACCAGGTAAGGAATGTAATGAAGGTAATGAATATAGATGAAGGTATTGAATGTAATGAAGGTAATGAATGTAATGAAGGTAATGAATGTAATGAGGGTATGGAATGTAATGAAGGTAATGAAGGTAATGATTTTAATGAAGGTAATGAAGGTAATGAATGTAATGAAGGCAATTAGATGTATTGAAGGTAATGAATGTAATGAAGGGAATGAATGTAATGAAGGTAATGAAGGTAATGAATGTGGCGAAGGTAATAGATGTAATGAATGTAATGAATATAATAAATTAAATGCAATTTGTTTTACATTTTTAAACTCTTTTTTTTTCGATTTCACACAACTTTCATACAAATTTTCTTTTTTTGGGTTATTTGAATCAATTTAACAAGCTTATATAGCAGTCTTAACATTTACAAATATGGAAGATGGTTGGGAGCATCCTTTCAGAGATTTTGAGTGAGTCAGAAATTGATTTCTTCAAGTAATGATCTTCCAAGTAATGACGAAGAAATTGAATGATCATCTTCCAGATTCTCTTAGCGATGTTGGAATGAGCCTCATTTCTGAGGAGATCTATCGAGAGTGCGATCGTCGCGAGAGCCAATCTATGGGAACGCTATGGGAAACGCTATGGGAAAAGCTATGGAAAAGCTATGGAAAAGCTGATTTCCGGATGAATGGTCTAGTCTTCGCTTCACCGACTATCATTTCCAACCACAAAAACTTCCTCAATCAACCTCAACACAACTTTTGGAAAGGATATCTCTCAAGCATTTTTCGATGAGTTTCGTTTACATGTTTACATGGTTTTCATCTTTGATAGCGCCAAATCCTTTCAAAATGTTTTGTGTGGATTGGGGAAGTTTGTGTGAGTTAAATGATAGTCAGACTGCTGTAGATCATCCATCAGAAATCAGCTTGTTTCCGGGAGGTGATCTTCTCGATTCTTCCAGTGATCTTCTCGATGATGGAATCAAAATAGCAGATCGTTTGGGGAGCGAGTACATAAAGCTTTTAATTTGTTTGATTTGTTTGATTTGTTTCCCTGCACACTCCCGCAAAACATCACCTCTCATCGATCCATTCAGCCAACATGAGATTTTCGTTTTGCAAAAAAAGTGATTAATGATCTCAATTTGAGTGTTTTTCTTTCATAGAATAAGTACAAAATAGTAAACAATATTAATTGACCATTGGAAATATTTAGACAAGTTATACTTTATTTTATAATTTCCTATTTTACACTATTAATTGAGAGGAAAACCTCTAATTCTCAACAGTACAACAGATAACAACTTCCATGCGTTTTGCAGCTATTATCTGAGTTCGGCTGATTCACAGAGCTCCAGGCACACACTCGTTCAAAGTGAAAGTTCCGATCGTTTATGAAAGCACAAAATTTGATTGTCGAATTGCCTACAAATGAATGAACAATGATCGTGACGAACTTGAGCTTTGGATTCTGAAATTCTTTGAATTCTGAAAACCAATTGTTTATCAAAAAAATCAAAATAGATGAACAATCGATTGGCACAAATGATACGAAGTAGAGCCCTGGAAGTTTCATGCAGACATATTGATTGCATCCTGAACGATATTGATCCAGTCTTTGAGCCAATCCACAAGCCAATCCTTAGCTGATCCTTGGGCAAATCCTTGTATTCAATCCTGAAGCCAATCTACAAGCCAATCCTTGAATCAATCTTTGATCCAATTCTTGATCCAATCCTTGATCCAATCCTTGATCCAATCCTTGATCCAATCCTTGATCCAATCCATGAGCCAATCCTTGAGGCAATCCTTGATCCAATCCTTGATCCAATCCTTGAGACAATCCTAAGCCAATCCTTGATCCAATCCTTGAGCCAATCCTTGATCCAATCCTTGAGCCAATCCTTGATCTAATCCTTGAGTCAATCCTTGATCCAATCCTTGAGCCAATCCTTGATCTAATCCTTGATCCAATCCTTGATCCAATCCTTGATCCAATCCTTAGCCAATCCTTGATCCAATCCTCGAGATTGAATCAATATCTATCGAAATTCGATTATCGCTCGAACAGTTTGGCACTTTAATCAATCCATTGTCCAAAGTAGACGATTGCATTTTTTTATCAAAAAGCGCTGATTTCCGAGGGTTCATTTTGACGTAAAGTGAGACAAATTGTTATTAGAACGACTACCGTATTTTCTCTAATAGTATTTTTCCGCTCAATATTCGAGTTGATGACTATTTTACAGTTTTAAAGCTTTCGCAGAGGCTCTACATTCTCTAATCAGCTACAAGATCTCATCGTCAGCTACATTTCCAGACTCCACATCGATAGGTTCTGATAAGTGGTTCTCGAGATTCCAACGGATTTAGGGAGAAGCTTAGAGTGCACTACTATTAGAGAGAATACGGTAAATCTTTTCCTTGCTTTAGAAAGCTGTTAGAAATTGGGTGTTAGAAATGATTAGAGACAACAAAGATACAAAGATTTGAATAATGAAAATGGCGTTAGTTCGAGTTGAGAGAACGGAATTGCAAAAGCTTTACGCTCCAACTTCTAGATTTTATTCTATGGCTTTGTTTACCCTAGCCGTTCACCAGAAAAAAAGGGTTTCAAAACTCGGACCTTGAGAAGCCTAAAGAGAGTTTCATTTCCAAAGGAGATTCTTTCATAAGTGCGCTAGAGTGAGTGCGTTTCTGAATGGGGTTCAAAGTAGAGTTCAAAGTAGATCAGAGAACAAGGCGATCGTTGGGTCAGTTTTAAAAAAACACTATGGACCTAAAAAGAAAGGAATTCAGGTTGCTAGTTGGGAAAAGAGAATTTCATTGAATTCCCTTTCTTCTTTCAAATCATCTCTTTCCCCCTCTTTCTTTTCCTCAAAAAGATGCTCCTTTTTCTCAATTTCTTCGTTTCCTTTTTCGTCTTTTTCGGCCAGTTTATTCGAGCTGTGTTGAAAAAAGGAATTTTCTCCGAAGGGACCCTGTGGAAGACCCACAAACCTCTTCTTTCTTTTTATTTCCATTCCTTTCCCCCGCCGGATGCACACTTTCACTCATTTTTATTATACAGATATCTCTTTTCTACACTACGAATCATCATCATGGCTTTAAGTCATTCAAAAAACTATCTACTATATATAAAACTGCAGTGTCAATCTGTCTGTCTGTCTCTCTGTTCGTCTGTCAGTCGTCTGTCTGTCCGTCTGTTTGTCTGTATGTCTGTCTGTTCCGTCCTGTCTGTCTGTGTCTCTGTTCAATCTGTTCGTGTGTCTATCGTCTGTCCTGCCTGTCTGTCTGTCTCCTCCTGTTCGATCTGTTCGTCTGCATGTCACAGTCTGTTTGTCTGTATGTCTGCCTGTCCGTCTGTCTGCCTGTCTGTCTGTGTCTCTGTTCGTCTGTCTCTTTGTCTGTCCGTCTGTCCATCCTTGTCCGCCTTTCCTTCCATTCCGAGCTTTTCCTCAGCTAAATATTTATACCAAAAAAGCTGAAATTTATTTAAAATCCTCAAAATACAATATGGTTGTGCTATTTACAGTAAATGAATCAAAAATTCAGGGTATTGAGTGACACTACGGGGGGTCGAACCCGGATCGTGTGGGCTCTAGACCGGCGCTCCACTCGCCCACTGCGCCACGGCCACCTAGCAGCCTGGCTCCAAAAGTCCAGCTATTACGTGGGTTTTCGGTTTTAACTAATACCGAATAAAGCCATCTAAGACATGACGGATTTGATAAAAACGTCTCATTATTATTGTAGCTTATTGTAGAAGCTGATTGTAGAAGGTTACTGTAGAAGCTGATGGTAGAAGACTACTGTAGAAGATTACTGTAACTATGTCTGGCGCACTTTGTCTATTAAATTGCCATTTAAATTAAAAAATCAAAACTGAATGGCACTACAGGGAGTCGAACCCGGGACGCGTGAGCTCTAGACCACCGCGCTGCCAACTGCGCCATGTTCACCAACTAGCCGGGCTCCAAAAGCCAGCTGTTAACTGGAAGTTTTCGGTTGTTTTAGCGGAATAAAACACCTGAAGTAATGGTGAAGATTATTGCAAAACTCTTTTGCAAAAGACACTGAAGTCTACAAATGCTACTTGTGCTAGAAGGGCTTCGTTTACAAAGCACAGAGCACAAAGTACAGCAGTAAAATGATTTTGTTGTCATTTTGGTGTCATTTTTGAATTCTTTTTTCTGTCATTGTATTGTGATCGACTTTGAAGAGGAGTATTTATCTTGAAAATCATATATAACCTCTGGAAATGGATTGTAAAAATGTCGCTAATAATAAACTTGTAAAATGGGTAGTTCATTCCTCCCGTTTCCTCCAGTTATCATTCAAAGGTGCAATGCGTTTCAAAATGAAATTTCGATCTCTAAACAGGTGCGGAAAAAAAAAAAGGGAAAAAAATTATGGGAGTTCGCGATTTCCGCTGCCTTTTTTGAGGTATGTCTGAAATTTTGGTTTTCTTTTGCCCAGCGTCAGTGTATTGACCCAAGCCAGGCGCAGCGGAAAAAAAAAAAAAAAAAAAAAAAAAAAAAAAAAAAAAAAAAAAATATTTTTTTTTTTTTTTTTTTTTTTTTATGTTTTACTGTCGGATTACCAATGCCAGAAAAGAGCCGAAAGCGCGAATCGTGTGGCCCCCCGGTTGCGCTTCATGGCTCGTACCTTGGCCTCTGTTGCGATGTTTCTTTTGCCTTTCGTTTGCTTTGGCTCTTTCGGCATAGCTCATGCGTCTTTTTTGATCTTTCTTTTCAGCCAACTCATTTGCCATATTTTTGCCTTTCTTTTTGCCTTTCTTTCATGCTCAGCCCTTGGCGGATCTTTTGCCCTTTCTTTTTAGCACCTCTTTTGCTCCTATTTTATCTTTTTCTTTTCAAAACATCCAAACTCCTTCAGATGGGTCCCCCAGAACAACTTTTGAGCTAAGCGGGAACACTCGACTTTCCCTCAGGCTTCAGCCCTCAACTCCTTCCTCAAATAATACCAGGAAAAATTCCAGTATCAACCCAAGAAAGTCAATCAAAAAAAAAATATGGCCAGGGTACTTCCTTTGGTTTCGATAAAAAACTACATCGTTTAATGTTTTCAAAAACAAAGTACTCAAGAGGGCAAGCTCGCATCTAACCGATGGTATTTTCTCATTTACTTTCGAACATTTCGTAGATATTTGTTTAAAAGCAAAATGTTATAATTTAGTTTGAAATCACGCCGAATATTGAGTCCATTCAATAAAGAAAAGATCCACTTTTGAAACGGAATTCTGAAAAGAAATTCCCGAAATCATGCAGGAATTATAAGAGGACAAAAGTCTGGGACAAGCGGCAGCAAAAGAACGCGCCAACGGCAAGCAACAAGCAGCAAAAGACGAATCCCAAAGTCGAAAGTTTTCGGACCGGACCGATTTGGGAATGCATTTACAAGTCAGGCTCACCCAATTCCATAGTAATTTCTGAATCTCATTTCATTTTTTGAAAATAAAGCAAAAGTCACGTAGAAGCCACAGGAGTCGAACCAAGCCGGAAACTCGAACTCTAAGACAAAGCGCGCTCCCGACTGCGCGATAAAATGAGCACCGCAGAGAATGAATCAGAAAATCATTGCTCATTCAATCATTCAGTAATCATTTCTCAATCATGCGCCACGGCAAAAGGCGATCGGCGATCAACGATCAGCGAGCCTATCTTATCTAAATATTTTCATTGACTTTCCATAACTCATTCAAAGTCCTTTCTCAAGTCGATTTTCTTTAAGTTTTCTTTGAGGTTTCTTTGAGGTTTCTTTGAGGTTTCTTTGAGGTTTCTCTCCGTTTCTCCAAATTTTCTTTCATCGGATTTGTAAACATTGCGCCATTCATTACTTTTCTTCAAAAAGAAATCTTAAAAAATCAGACTTTTTTAGACATTTTTCTTTAGTTTTTTTTTTTCATGAAAAGCAATGATTGATTCATTTAAAAAAATGCTCTTTTTATTGCAATTGAATTTGCTTTTAAAAGTTTTGAATAAAAGAATGGTGAAAAGTTGTGAAAATGGGTTGAAATTTGGTGAAATTTGTTGAAATTTGTTGAAATTCTTTTGAAATTCGTTGAAATTTGTTGAAATTCGTTAAAATTTGTTGAAATTTGTTGAAATTCGTTAAAATTTGTTGAAATTCGTTAAAATTCGTTGAAATTCTTTTGAAATTTGTTGAAATTCGTTGAGATTCGTTGAAATTTGTTGAAATTTGTTGAAATTTCTCTCTAAAACTCCTCAATTTTATGTAAATCCGACTCGAAAAACGAGAAATTATTCAAATTTTTGCGAAAAACTTGATCTTTTTAATATTGATTTGATAAATATAGATATAGAGTTATATATAAATCGATTTTCTTGCGATTTACATTCAAAATCGAACAATTTACAGCCCATTTTCGTATAGTTATTCAAATTTTCTCAATGAATACTCGATTAAACGATTTTTTTTTCATTGTTTTTCTTCATTGCCTTCATTTTCTGATAGTTTTTGATCGTTTTATTTTGATCATTTTTGACCATTTTTGATCGTTTTTGATCATTTTTGATCGTTTTTTGACCATTTTTGATCGTTTTTGATCGTTTTTGATCGTTTTTGATCGTTTTTGACTATTTTTGATCGTTTTTGATCGTTTCTTGACCATTTTTGATCATTTTTGATCATTTTTGATCGTTTTTTGACTATTTTTGATCGTTTTTGATCATTTTTGATCGTTTTGATCGTTTTGATCATTTTTGACCATTTTGACCATTTTTGATCGTTTTTGATCGTTTTTGACAATTTTTGACCATTTTGATCATTTTTGATCATTTTGACCATTTTCGATCGTTTTTGATCGTTTTTGATAATTTTTGACCATTTTTATCATTTTTGATCATTTTGATCATTTTGACCATTTTGATCGTTTTTGATCGTTTTGATGATATTTTTTGATCATTTTTGACCATTTTGATAGTTTTTGATCATTTTCTGACCATTTCCGACCATTTCTGACCATTTCTGACCATTTCTGATCATTTTTTGACCATTTTTGACCATTTTTGATCGTTTTTGATCGTTTTTAAATGTTATTTACTATTTTAGATTGAGAAATGTGATTTTTCTTTCACAAATTCACCATTTTCTACATTATTTTCGAATTTCTGATGCTACAAAACGATGCCCACTTCGAACAAAGAGCTAATACCGGTGAGTAAAACGATTTTTACTATTTAATTTCGATAATTTGATTGAAATTTGATTGAATTTCGATAATTTGATTGAAATTTGATTTAACTTCGCTTTAAAAGAGATATTCTATTGAATTATACGATTTTTTTTTATATGAATTATACGACTAAAGCAATTAGACAAAAATCGAGTTGAGAATTCGGCTATACACCTAACTTTTTCCGCTCCAATGCTCACCCTTTGAAAACTGGGATTAGTTACGATTTTTTTGCTAGAAACAATGTGCTTCTATTTTGGGGACACACTAGTTTGCCCAAAATTTCAAAAATACTTTGAAAAGTTAGACTTTGAGCTTCAAACTCGTAAAAGCAATCTTTCTGTCGCACTTGAGGCCTCATTGGAAGCGCTTGATTTCATGAGAAATGAGGAGTTCAAGAGAAAGAGTGCTTTTGCACTTTGATTACACGCTTGCTCGTTATTTGGCTTGTTACGTTCGATCTAGAAATCCGTTTGAGCTAGAAAGCTGCTGATCTAGAAATCCGTAATCCGTTTAATCTAGAAACCCGTTTGTTATTGAAATCCGTTCGATCTAGAAATCCGTTCAATCTAGAAATCCGTTCGATCTAGAAATCCGCTGATCTAGTCCGTTTGATCTAGAAATCCGTCCAGTCTAGAAGCCGTTCGATCTAGAAATCCGTGCAGTCTAGAAACCGTTCGATCTAGAGTAAAGTGAGGTTAAACATCGGATCAAGATCAAGATCAAAATCAAAATCAAAATCTAACATCAAGCCGATCACTCTAAATCTAAGTCTCGTTCGGACTTCTGATTTAGAGTGATTGGATTCTAGATAGAACCTTTGACCCCACTTCACTATAGATCGAACGTAACAGGCTCATCAAGAAGCAATTCTAATCTCTATACCATTTATGACTCCTTGTGCGGCTTTGATTTAGAAACTTTCAGTACTTTTAAGTACTTTGAAGTCAGTGAATGAATAGAAAAGCTTTGGATAAAAGAAAGAAGAAATCGATGGAATTAAGAAAGACGAATTAGTGGGGAAATGATGGGTTTCTGATTGGATTCAACTGAGAAAAGGAAAAAGGAAAAAAGGAAAAGTGAAAGTTTTATTAAATTTGGTACTTAAAATGAATAGGATAAAGTTTTAGTAAAGCAAAAGTAAAGTACATTTACATAAAGGAAATGTACATAAAGGAAATGTACATAAAGTACATTAACCTAAAGGAAATGTACATTAAAAACAAACGAAAATCAAGAAGTTCGTGATTTCGCCGGATTTGGTGGCTTTCGGGCAAAATTTATTAACAAATCTATTACAGTGCGGAGCAAAACCATACGCCACCCCCTAAATTTCAATTTTCTGCGGCTTCCGTGCCACTAACAAAAAAACTGATCACAATTCCACACAATACGCAAATGTTCAAGCACTCAAAGATGCCATTATCCGCGAGTGGAATGCCATTCCAAGAAGCATCATCAAGAAGCTAGTTGACAGAATGCCGAGTCGAATATTTGGCGTGATCAGTCGCCAGGGACAAGCAACAAAATATTAGACTGTTATTGTTATAAATAAACCTTGTTATTATAAAAATTGAATAAAAATGCAAAAACGACACCAAAATTTGGGGGGGGGGGGTGGCGTATGGTTTTGCACCGGGTGAATTTTCGTTTTTTGGCTGTTACATTTTCCCTATTCATGCTATGTCGAAGATTTTTCGGGTTTAAGGGTTATTTTTGGTCCTGAATCTAACTACGTTTTCAGTTTTTTTGTTAGTGGCACGGAAGCCGCAGAAAATTGAAATTTAGGGGGGTGGCGTATGGTTTTGCTGCTCCGCACTGTAGTAATGACGATTCTTTTTGATGTTTCAAGATTTTTAAGCCCTTTTTTTTTAGTTCTTGCTAACTTTGTGCCAATTTTCAAGAGGAGATTTAAGGATTTATCGATTTCGTTTGTTAGTTAGTTAGCTTTTAAAGCTTTTTTTAAGCTATATTTTTACTTTATAATAAACTTTGTTCAAAAAAAATTTCATAATCTGATAAAAGCAAAGGCAAAGTGCGTGTCTTTCTTTTCAAATTACGATTTATATCACAATGAGAAAGCGGGTAAAAATCTGTAGAGTATTGCATTCAAGGAAAAAAAAAAATGAAAAACCAAGAGCGGAACCGAGCCTCGATCTTACCAGCGACACGCCGTCCTACTAACCATTAGACCACCGGTACCAATCTCCTCGCCATTGAAAAGCGACCTTTAAACCTTCAAATCAATTTTCTTCTTCTTTTTCCTCTTTTTTTTTCTTTCGATTTTCTTCAAGTTCTTTAAAGCTTCAAAATTTCAATTCAATTTTGATTGCAAGCTTATTTGAAAGCTTTTCATTTCAGATTATGAATCTCCATACTTGATTTAGTAAGATTTATGTAATTCGGAAGCTATTAGCTAAGAAGCCGAAAGCTAAGAAGCATTAGAAGATCAATTTCTATTTTAGTTTATTTATTTATGATTTTAGAAGATCAATTTCTATTTTATTTCATTTATTATTGATTTTAGAAGATAAAAATTCTAGTCAACTACTTGATATTCTCAAGATTTGTCCTTTAAAATCTATTAAAGAATGAACTAGGGTCATCCCAGCCGCAATGGTCATTCTCGGATCCTCTGGATGAGTCATTGCCCACTTCCTGTCCACCCCATTTCTCCCATTTTCTTCATCTTTGTCTATGCGCTTCTCATTCCCCCATCCCCATTTTCTTGTTCATTATCAAATGCATGCTAAAGATCTTTCAATTCTTTCCTTCTTCTTCCCTTCTCCCCTTCTCCCCTTCTTCCCCTCTTCCCCTCTTCCCCCTTCCCTTCTTCCCTTCTTCCCTTCTTCTTCCCTTCTTCCCCTCTTCCCTTCTTCCCTTCTTCTCATGTCCATTCATCTCATTATTTTGCATTGCCACATGTCACAACTTTTATCTAATCTATTATCAAATTCTTATCTTTATAACAATTTGCTTAATTTCTTTATATTTAAATTTAAACCCGTTTTCCTGATCAATTTCAGTTTTTGATCTTCTGATACATTCTATTTGAAACTTGTAACATTTTTGATAAACCGACAAGGCAAGTCAGCAAGTCGTTCCATGGGTTCGAGCTGAGAATGAATTCAAAATTTGAGCATTGCCGGGATTCTAGCCCACGCAATCAATGAGCTATCCAAATGCCGCCAAGACAGGGTTTTATGATTTACTCCAACTTTACTCAAGCTTTAGTCCAGTTTTACTCCGCCTTACAACTTTCAAGCTTTACTCTAGCCTGCCTTACTCAGCTTTACCAAGCGGTCAGTTTCCCTGCCTGCCAACCCAAGCCCACTACCAGCCGGCCTGCCACCTTTCCAAGCTTTACTCTAGCTTTTCTCAAGCTTTACTCTAGCTTTACTCCTGCCTTACTCCTGCCTTCCAACTCTCAAATCTTGGCTTTTAGCTACCTGCTCTGCCTTACTTGCCTTGTAGCTTACTCAGCTTTTTGGCTTTTCTCAAGCTTTTCTAGCTTTACTCTGCCTTTCCAGCTTTCTCAAGCTTTACTCTAGCTTTTCTCAAGCTTTACTCCTAGCTTTACTCCTGCCTTACTCCTGCCTTACTCAACTTTACTCAAGCTTTACTCTAGCTTTCTCCTGCCTTCTCAGCTCCCCTGCCTTACTCCAGCTTTTCTCAAGCTTTACTCTAGCTTTACTCCTGCCTTACTCCAGCTTTTCTCAAGCTTTACTCCAGCTCCATTCATTCATCCGACCCAGTGACCCATTTTCAGGAATCCGAAAATGAGAATGGATTCTGGAATTGGTTGAAAATCCGGAAAAATGAGCCAGAAACGAAAAGCGGCCGTCTCTTCCAGATTTACCCCATTATAAATGGCTTTTTTTCATGGATATTCTCAAAAATTTAAACCTTTTCTCTCTTTTTCGGTGATGTGGAATTTGTTTTTTGAATTGAAACGCTTGCTACTGGCTTGCTGCCTACTGGCTGGCTGTCAGTCTCCATATCACACTATTTGGTGGGGTATTTCACCTAAAAGTTCTTTATTTACAAAAAGGAAAAGTCAGGGCAGCATGGGCTTAAACCAGGGCCAAAGAGGCCAGGACTAGTTTGAGAACCTAGCTAACTAACGACTCGGCTACGACGACATATCTTTACAGGACGCAAGATAGCTTGATACTATGCCAGAAAGCGAGCGATTACGCACAAAGAACATATCGGGATTTCATTTCAATTCATTTCATTAGTGTCTTTTCACAATCAAATCCAGGTTCTAGGTTTTAAATTGCTCATTCAGATGATAGAATTTAATAGAATCTATTCAAAAATCTTTCTAAGCCTTACAATAGTTTAGGAAAAGGTATTTTATTATATCTTTATCTTTATCAGAATCCCCTGAGCTGTGCTGGATCTGTTTTCAAGCTGAATATGTAAATTTCTTGCTTAAAATCGTCACCATGAGGAGAAGCAGTCGCAAGAGAGAGTGATCAGCGCTGGAATCCCAATTTCTCCGGGTAGACAGATGGTCAAAATATAAGGAGTACACTTGAATGCTCGGAGATTCATCCCCTTGTCCCTTTCCTTTCCCTCTTCCTCTTTCCTTTCCCCCCTTTTTCTCTTCATTAGCTCACACCAATATTCAAGGAACTGGTGGAGAATAAGGGTGACAAGTAAGGGGGAAAGACTGAGACGGAAAAGGGTGGGTCTTAGGCTTTTGCCTGAACCCTGAACTCTTTCCAACCACAAGCTCATAACAGGATGCATCCACTCAACACCTTCTTTTATCTTTTGTCTTTACTTTATCGATACTTTTGATTTCTGCATTTCAAGCATAGCCTAGCTAAAGTTGAGCTCTGATCTTCTGAATTGATTTCTTTATCTTATTTGACTCTCTCATTGACCATATCTTTAAAATTCACTACAGTCGACTCTCGAGAAAACGACTCTCGATATAACGACTTGTTCGAGATAACGATTCCATTACGCGGTCCCGACAGAGTCGTTCTATCGAGTCGTTCTATCGTTCTATCGTTATATCGTTCTATCGTTATATCGTTATATCGTTATATCGTTCTATCGTTCTATCGTTCTATCGTTCTATCGTTATATCGTTATATCGTTCTATCGTTCTATCGTTATATCGTTACATATAAAAGAGCAGTCTCTGCCCGTTCATCCATCTGTACAGCCTTTTTTTCAATCCTCCAAAGGACTTTCACTTAAAATATAAGATAGTACACCATTTAAGATCAAAAATTCAAATCAAAATAGAAAATCAGAGCCGAGACACCAAAGGGAGTCGAACCCGGATAGCCTCTTTCCAAAGCCTAGAACAAGTCAAAAGCTTTTGCCAGAAACATCTTTTCCTAAATGAACGGGAATTCATTGTAAGCTATCTTTGGCGATTGTAAGCTATTGTAAACTATTGTAAGCTATCATTGTAAGCTAATTCATAGATTTTTGCCCATTTTCCATCTCTTTTTTGACTTCTGAAAATCAGCAAGAAAATTCTCGCATTTCTTGAGAAATTTTTCTTTTCATCTCATCGTTTTTCTTGTTTTTATACTTTGGAATCTCATTTCTAGTTTTGTATCTAGAAAGAATCAACTTAAATGTCTGTATGATTGCGGTAAATGAGTCGCCAAAACTCGTGCGATGTTCACAAGATCGACCGGAACGAGTCACTAAGGTAAATCGAAAATTATTGAATACTTTACCCATTTTAGAAGATTAATATCTATTCTATTTTATTTATTATTGATTTTAGAAGATTAATATCTATTCTATTATCATTTTTACTCTTTTTCTTCTGTCCTCTTTCTCGAAAAACTTGATCTTTCAACAAGTTCAATGATAGAACCAAGATTCTTTCGTGAATCGACTATCAGAATCGACTATTAGAAGATTAATATCTATTTTCTTTCATTTATTATTCATTCTATAAGATAAATATCTATTCTATTATCATTTTTACTCTTCTTCTTCTGTTCTCTTTCTCAAAAAACTTGATCTTTCAACAAGTTGAACAAGAATCAAGATCTTTCAGCAATCAAGATCTTTCAACAACCAAGATTCTTTCATAAATCGATTATCAACATTATTTTATAGAGAAATTTTTTTATAATAATCAATTCTTATTATTCTCTTGTTATTTTTCTTTCCCTTGTCCTTTCCAATCCAAAAATCGGAAGTGGTGACAGCTGGAGCCTTTTCTTCCCCTCTTTCCTTTGATTGAAGTCTTTTGTTTTTCAAGTACTCTCCTCGAGTAATGATCTCGTCTCAGAATAAGTATTTACTATGTTTCATTCAGTGATTTGTCACACAGATGACTCACTATTATGTAATTGGCCTAGTAGAAAAGAGAGCCAAAAAAAAGGGCATGTAAATTGGCCTAACCGAGACAAGGCTAAGCCTAGCATTGTCTGGGTTAGGCTAAGCCTAACCCATGCTTAGCTTTGTCTCAAACGCTAAACGAAATCAGCTTCATCTCCTCAATGATCGTTCGACTTTAACGCTAGCTTTAGAACTCAAATATTGGATGAATTTGAGCGAATTTGAGCGAATTTGAGCGAATTTGAGCTAAATTTGATTTGAAGCACATTTAAAGCTTGATTTGGTATATCAAAAAGATTCTTAAACCCTCTCCTGGTACGAGTACTTAAAAGATAGCAAGTTTAAATGATTTAAACAATGATATTCATCTCAATTTCATTGAATTTTATTGAATTTTATTGAATTTGATTGAATTTGATTGAATTTGATTGAATTTGATTGAATTTTATTGAATTTCTTTCAATTTCATTCAATTTGATTGAATTTGATTGAATTTCTTTCAATCTCATTCAATTTCTTTCAATTTCATTCAACTTTCGTGTAAAAGCGCTCAAGTTGGAATTGGTTTCGAGGTTTTGAGCAATTCACCCCACAAAGCCCTTTCTGAAATGGGGATGAGTCTTCGCAAAAGGGGAAAACTAATTGAATTCATTTCTAGAGGATTCCCTTTCAAGCATTGAAATAAGGAGAATGAAAGGTGGAGAGACAAGGAAGAAAGAAAGATTGAAGTTGAGTTGAGTTGAGTTGAGATTTTGAAATATCAAATATAAATGATAAATAAATCAAATACATCATTTATGCAGTTCCATTTAAATCTTAAATCCCTTCCATTTACCTATTTCATTCATTTACCGTACTCAGGATTTCTCCCGTTTCAATCGATCGTTTTTTCGATTTCGATTTCTCGAATCGATCGAATTTCCATTATTTCTAGAGTTTAGATATCAAAATCGGCTGGCTGAGATGGCTGAAATGGCTGAATGGCTGAAAGTGGCTGAAAGTGGCTGAAAGACTGGCTGAAATGTTAAATGAAAGTTAAACTTAAGCTTTATCAAGTCAAAGTTTCTACTACTGAATAGTCAATTATAGATACAGATAAAAAGCTTGATTGATAGATTAGAAGTTCAGATACGATCCAGTTCAGCTCCAATCCAGTTCAGCTCCGATCCAATTCAGATCCAATCCAGTTCAGCTCCGATCCAGTTCAGATCCAATCCAGTTCAGATCCAATCCAGTTCAGATCCAATCCAGTTCAGATCCAATCCAGTTCAGCTCCAATCCATCCAGTTCAGCTCCAATCCAATTCAGATCCAATCCAGTTCAGCTCCGATCCAGTTCAGATCCAATCCAGTTCAGATCCAATCCAATTCAGATCCAATCCAGTTCAGATCCAATCCAGTTCAGCTCCAATCCATCCAGTTCAGCTCCAATCCGGTTCAGATCCAATCCAGTTCAGCTCCAATCCAGTTCAGATCCAATCCAGTTCAGCTCCAATCCAGTGATAGATTCAACTCTAGAGAACAAACTTTGATCTTAAAATCTTTATTTGAACGTAATAAACAAATAGGTTGTTAACAAAAAACAAACAAACAAATTAAGTTTAAAGATATTACTTCTCTTTTTGTTCATCACCAAATTCTCGTTACTTTATTTCACGGATGGTAGTTCTTGGTCCTAAGAGGGAGAGATATCTCAATGGGAACACCACAAGGCAAAGGAAAGATAAGAGAAGAAGAATGGGAAAGAGAAAAGAAAAGAAAAGAAAAGAAAATGAATGAAATCGGAGATGTTTCTGAGAGATTTGTGTGAAACATTCACTCGGAGAATTGGTAGAGAAAAGGGGAAGATAAGAGTGAAAATACTAGAGTCAATCTGCTGATTGAAGAACAAACTTCTGAACTCTCTATCTCAAAAAGTAAAACTGAATTCGAACCCCATTCTCTCTGTCATTCCTTAATTCTTAATCAATTTTTTCAATCAAAAGATACAAAGAAACATTGCCTATTGATCAAAAGAACTTTGAAGATCGATAACTATTGTTTAGAAATAGGATTAGTGTCAATTTTGTCTATGTTTTAAAGAGGACACTTCAAGCTTTCGAATGATATCAAATAGAGGTTGTTTAAAGGAAAAAACCCTTAAGAAGTATGGATTCTCAAAACTCGTGGCAAAAATCTCTGTCATGACTGGAGAGGGGTTGTTGTGTGCGGATAATCGCTCTCTCTGCGACTGGCGAAGGGCCCTAGCATATGGTGTGCTTGCTCTGGGGGTTGTCGTCACTATCCCGAAACCCGGGGGGCCTCCTGTTTGTTCATATTTTTGACAAGATGGAAGAAAACAGTTGGCTTATTTCTTGGTAGATTCTGACTTGAATTCAGATCCGAACTGGTTCAAAACTAATCCAGTTCAGATTCAATCAAATCAGATCCAAAACCTGATCCGACCTAGAGCACATCTGAGTATTTTTATATAATAGTTTTTATCCTTTTTACTTAAATTTTCGTATAGAATCTTGAAATTCATAAATTTTTTCATAAAGTATGAGGGCCTGATTTAATTCCATTTCATAGAGATCATTTGAAAAGAAAGCCTTTTAGTTCATGGGAGTTAAAATTGTTTTATCTTAGCTTATAGCTGACTACTAGAAACAAATCAAAAAAAAGAAACAAAACTCAAAAGAAATAAAAAACAAATCAAAAAAAATAGAAGTAAAACAAAAAAAAGAAACAAATCAAAGAAAATAAAGCAAAACAAACAAACTCAGATGCTTTCCTTGAGTATATCCCTCGTTTCAAGAGTTTTCCGTTTCCCAGTTCCCCTATTTTGTTTTCTTTTAAAACAATTAAGACCTCGTACTTGGGTATCTTTTGGGAGAATTTGAGCGAACAGACAACAGCTTGCGGGTTGCAGGTTTCATCTTGCAACCTACAAGCTTTCTTCCCATCTTTCCCCAGCAATCCATCTCATCCCAACCCCAAACTACTTCATTTTCTTCTCATTACTTCTTCAATCTTCAATCTTCTTCTATCTTTTTCTATCAAACATCTATCATTCAAATCTTTATCATATTCTGTTATTAAAACCATCCATCGTTCCTTTCCACAGGCAAAGGGCAAATTCATCTGTGTGATTGCTTTTGTTTGCTCTAAATAAGTATTTGTTATTCAATTTCCCATCTTTTAGTCAAATTTCGTCAATTTCAACAAATTTCGTTCACTTTGGCCCAATTTCAAAGAAATTACTGACGGATGCACTTTTTTTTTGCAATTTCTAGCCATTAGAAGTGTTTTCAAGAAAAAATAAGAAAATGAGTTTTTAAGGAAAAAAAGATCAACCTAGGATCTACGGAAAAAGCTGTTATTTCGATTTCTTTATGAACAAATTTCTTAAAAAATAAGGAAATAGCTAAATTTAAAGGGAATTTAATGGGTTTTTCGATTCTAATCTGAAAATAATTCTGTTTTTTTCGCTTCAGATCTACACCGATTGGGCGAATCGCTCTGGCTGTTGAGTCGACGGACCCGAAGAGCCCGCCACAGATTAACGGTTAACTTTCATAGAGATTTTATTGAAAACCCTTTCAAGAAAGTCACAAAAGGAAAAGTTGAAGACTGAATGTCTTTAAAATAAAATAAAACTGCAACAAATCACTTTGAAATCACTCAAATGTCAACCTAAGCGCTTTCAGATCTGGAGCGAAGAGATTTGCACTTTCGCGTGCTCGCCACTTTGATCCAAGCTGTTGGTGAGTGCTATTTATCTACTTTTATACGTATTTCTCTTATTTATATATATCCATCTGTCTAAATCTAAAAAGAATTCGAAGAATCTGATGCCCAAAAATCTTTCTTTTCGTTAAAGCACTGCTTTTTTTTCCGGATTTCTAATAAGACATCATTTTCTCGTAAACTCAGCGCTAGTTAAAATCCAATTAGCCCAAATTATTCAATGATTCAATACAACGGTCAAATTCAATATAAACGATCATAAACTCAGTCAAAATGATATAAAATTGGTGATTGAATGACGCCAGTTTGCTAAAATACTGTACTCACGTTTTTGGTCAATTCTTAGAAAATCGAAACCTTTTACATCTAATTAAGATTATTTAAGAGTTTACCGTAAGTAACAAATTTAGACTGTCGGGGGGGCGGTAATTTTCGAGAGCTTTTGAAGCTTTTGAAAATGAAAAATTCGGGTCGGTAGAGGATTCGAACCAGGGGAGTCCCATGGCTCTGCCGCCTGAGGCGCTAGCACACTAACCACTAGGCTATCATACCCTCTTGCCTCTTGGCAAGAACGCCTTAATTAGGCTAGCTCGCTGTTTAGCGACATTAACGAAAACTTTGAAGGCTTATATCTCGAGAATGGCTGATGAGAAAGCAGAATCTGAAAGCAGATTTGAGATGCCCGAACCAGGGGATGTTTGCTCATAAGATCGATCCTAAAATCTAACTTCAATAGGTTTTCAATTAGAAATTCGAGTACATTTTTGGCTTTGTTTAGATTTTGCTTACTTACCTACTTTTTACTTACAAACTTCGAGTACCAAAACCTATCTACAACAATAACAATATTATTTTCTCTTATTTTTTCACACTTTCTTTATGTCCTTGTTCTCGACAAACATTAAGAGACAGGTGTGAAAGGAAAACAATTTAGCTAATGACAACTTTAATAGCCAAATATTGCATGAAAGTTAGAAAGAAAGAAAGAAGGAAGGAGGAAGGAAGGAAAGAAAGAAGGAAAGAAAGAAAGAAGGAAGGAAGACGGAAGAAAGAAGGAAGGGAAGGAAGGAAAAAGGAAGAAAGGAAGGAGAAGTATTGAATGATTTGTCAACTCAAAAGCTTCTTTGAAAGGAAATGCGAGATATTTGTGCTATTGTAGTGACCTTGGTGGTGGTGGAGAGGCCGAGGACAGAAATGGGACATCGAAACTCTTCCATTTACAATCACTCTTCTTCTTCCATTTCCCCGCTCCACACCCAGCTTCTTCAATCCTCAAAAACATTTTCTTCATTTATCTTATCATCTTTATCATGAAACTTTCAATATCCAACCTCACAAAGCTAGAAATCTTTGATCGATTTGAAAGAGTGGAACAAAAAAACTTATAACAGATCTAGAACAATAGAAAGACAAAGAAAAAGCTTTAAAGAGTTTTTCAAATCTTGCTTTTTGTTTATAATAGGATTCTCGTTTCTGATTCTCCACTCTGAATCAATAAACAGATTTTGATTCTGATTCTGACTCTGGATTCTGATTCTATTTCTAATTCTAATTCTAATTCTAATTTTGGTTCTAATTCCCTTAATTTAATTCTAATTTTAGTTCTAATTTTGGTTTCTAATTCTATTTCTAATTCTATTTCTAATTTAACCTTCAAATCCTTGTTCTGATCTTTCCAGAGTTGGCCTCTCAAAACTCTCAATCAGAAGACACACGGACGAAAAACTGATTCTGATTCTGATTCCCAATTCTAGTTCTGATTCTAGTTATAAAACAAGTCCTAATTCTAGTTCTGTCTCTAGTTCTGATTCTAATTTGGATTCTGATTCTAATTCTGATTCTAGTTATGGGTCTAATCCTAATTCTAGTTCTGTCTCTAGTCTCCTGATTCTAATTCTGATTCTGATTCTAATTCTAATTCTGAATCATTCTAAATTTTAACCAATCAGATCTTTTACATTTGCAAATTAAAGCAAAAATTTAAAGATATGCTTAAATTCCTGGTAACTTCTTCAGAAAGAGCAGGAAAAAAACAAGTTTTTCATAAAAATTCTTCAAAAAGACAATTAAACTAAAGCAATTAGACAAAAAATCGGGTTGAGAATTCGGCTATATACCTAACCTTTTCCGTTATTTGGCTTGTTACGTTCGGATCTAGAAATCCGCTGATCTAGAAATCCGTCCAACTAGAGCTTCATCTGATCTAGAGTAAAGGAGGTTAAACATCGGCTCAAGATCAAGATCAAGATCAAGATCTAACATCGTTTGATCACTCTAAATCTAAGTCTTGTTCAGGGGCTTTTGATTTAGAGGGATTGATTCTATTAAGTTGGGGACTATGACTCGGGCGGACAAAAGAAAGGCAAATTCATTGAAACATAAAACCATCAATTCATTCCAAATAATTTCCATTATTATTAATACTCTGCCCATTTGAGAGGCAATTTGCGGATTCCTCCTTCAGAGTAGGATTCTTGGTTTGGTGTGAGACAAGTGTGAGACTCAAAAATGGAGGACTGGAGATGTCCCAGTTTTAGCACTTTCCTGTAAAGAAACTCCCATTCTTGGTGTCAAGAAAAAGAGTAGAGAATCAAAAATGAGGCTTACAGCCAAATTTGCAAAAAGATACACTTAGTAGTTTCATGGAAAATGCAGTTTTGTGAAAATTGGTAAATTTCTGCATTTCTTGAAAACCAGTACTTGAATCGTTCTGAAAATTTGGTATATAAGCTTGATTTGATCCTCTACAACTTCCATGACACCAAAATGGGTTTAAAGAAAAGTGCTCAAACTGTCACATATGACATTTTGTCCGCCGAGTCATAGTCCCCAACCCAATAGATCGAATGTTTTAATTCACTTCACTCTTCAGTGATGGATTCAGTTTACCGGATTCTCTTGGATCAGTTTACTGGATTCTCTGGATTCAGTTTACGTTAAGAACGACCGACGATGCCAAATGACCACGCTCATTTTGATCAGATTTGATGATAGAAAATTTATAAATGAACAAAAAGGTTGACTTGAAAAATGGAAAGAATAGTTATTTTGTATGCAAATTTGGCGAAATCTCTCTTTCGAAATCTCTCAAAAGAACGATCGACCGAATTCTTATGTTCAGTGGTCATGTCCCTTTCCCTTTCAAGTGACAGCTGTATCACACTAAAAATATTCATCCACCCTCGTTTTTTTTGCTAAAAGCTTGTAATCAAGCTATTTCTAACTGAATATCATTGAAAATAAAAGAATTCTGAAAGAATTTCAGACTACCAACACTTGTAAAAACACGTAGAATGGCTATTTTTAAAAATTGTTTTTACCAAAAATCCGAGCGGGCTTTGGGCTTTCAAATGGCACCAAGACTGGCACTAAGACTAAGCAAATTCAAGCAATTCATTTCTGCGCTGAAATATTTCAACCTGGTTCTATGGATTCATTTTTTAAAAGTTTAAAAACTTTCAAAGACATTAGAATTTCTAAAACTTTAAAAAGCAAATTTTTGCAATTTTTGATAGCTTATCAGAATTTTATTAAAAAAGACAAATCAATTGATGCTTTCTAACTTCAATACTCCCAGATAACGCCTTGATTTAAATTTCAATCGAAAGGACAAATGGAAAGATTTGACGGCCTGACTAGTTGACTATCAGGTTACGGTAACTTTCCCCAAAGAGTTATCGTCCCTCCTCCGTCCTTTTTTTCCATTGGCAACTAAACTCAAATTTCTCGCACAGCTCTCAATTCAATAGTTTTATATCAATCGACAGAGAAAGTCTGACGCATCGAATGATATCAAGAACATTCAAATTCAAAAACCCCAACACCAAGATATTTAAGCTCAAAGTTAGATTGCGAATGGCAAAAGGGCGAGGCGCGTGCCAAGGTCCCATTGTTCTTTCGTTCTTTTTTTTCTTGTTGATTTATTGTTTAAAAGGTATACAAAATGACTTTAATAGTGATATTTAAAATTAAAAAGAAAAGAAAGAAAGAAAATTACAGTCAAATTTAAGGGAATAAAGCTTAAAAATTGCTCTAAAAAATCGTTCAAAAAAAACTCAAAGATCATCTTTCCTTTCGGTCATTTTCATTGACTAAAATCCTTTCCGGAGAATTTTATTTTAGTTGAGTAGCTTTTAAATGGTTTATTCTAAATGCTAAATCATTTTTCTCCAATTTCATTACAAAACTCATTAAAAAGTTGTTTCCAGAACCAAATCGCTGCACTCCAAACGAGCTTC
>CAUEEP010000473.1:0-15623 GCA_958450365.1 Mesorhabditis belari | reverse complement strand
TTTTTCTTCTTTTTCTTTTTACAATTTTATCGTTTTAGTGAAAGAATAAGAGAAAGATTCGTTTTTTTTCGAAAGAAACTTTAGAAATACGGATTAATTGCAAGAGAACACTGCTGAATTTCAGAAATTCCCATTTTTCTCTTTAATTTCTTCAAACAATCGAATTCCATTTCTTTAAACAATCGAATCCCTTTCTTCAACCAATAGAATTCCCGTTCTTCCATCAATCGAATCCTCATCATTCCCATCTTTCCTTTAATTCCTCCAATCCCTCCAATCAATCGAATTCCCGTTCTTCCATCAATCGAATCCCTTTCTTTAATCAATCGAATCCCCTTTATCGAACCAATAGAATCCCCGTTCTTCCATCAATCGAATCTTCACCATTCCCATCTTTCCTTCAATCCATCCAATCCCTTCAATCAATAGAATGCCCGTTCTCCAACCAATCGAATCCTCACCATTCCCATCTTTCCTTCAATCCATCCAATCCCTTCAATCAATCGAATCCTCATCATTCCCATTTCCTCTTTAATCCCTCCAATCAATCGCATCCTCACCATTCCCACCTTTCCTTCAATCCCTTCGATCCATCCAATCAATAGAATTCCCGTTCTTCAATCAATCGATCCTCACCATTCCCATCTTTCCTTCAATCCATCCAATCCCTTCAATCAATAGAATGCCCGTTCTTCCATCAATCGAATCTTCATCATTCCCATCTTTCCTTCAATCCTCGAATCCAATCGATCCTGCCCACTCCCATCCCCTCCAATCTCTCCAATTTGCGTCGTTGTGCCTCTGGGGAAAGTAAACAAAATAGAAAGACTTCATCAGGTCTCAACGGCGCGAATCGGTGAAGAAATCGTTTTCAAAACAAAATTTTCACCATTCTTGCACTATTTTCATTGAAATGAATGCTGTGTTTATGGGCTAAAAGCCTTTTTTTTACCCTTTTACTTCAGTAAAACTAGGTGGAAGCTCGCTCGAAAATCTCGAAAATCTCGAAATGAATTGAATACGTAAAATTTGCGTTTACAGAAAAGCTAAAAGCTGAAATCTTAAAAAGGGATTCTTTTATTTTGCACAAATATTAAAGCATATACATACAAATAGATGAAAGAAAAGCCGGGAAAATCTCTATTTCTTTTTGCCGATCCCGAAAAAGGGCAAACCATTGGCGAGACATCTTCCCAATTGACAAATCATCCCTGGAGGACACGAAATACCATTGTGACACGCTGGAATCAGTGCATTCGATAATGAAGAACGTTTTTTTTTCATTCTTGTGACAGTAAATCAAGAGAACTAATTGAATCCTGCAAAGTTAACCTAAAAAAACAAAAAAGACTGTTAGCGGACTCGAACCTAGGCCAGGACTAGATAGTCCTGCCCTTGAATCCTAGAGCATTACCACTCGGCCAGGGCTGCAAGCAGGCAGGAGGCAAAAGACAGGGTTATAAAAGAGCCGCCGCTTGATTTCTAGCAAAAGCTTCTTTTCTTTTATTTCTTCTAACAAAACTTTAAACGCTTCTAACTTTTGATAGAGTGCTTTATAGCAAAAAAAGAAAATCAGCATCGATCAGCGATCAAGATCACCATGAAATTCTGCGTTGCATCGTCTGGCCAAATCGTCTGGCCAAATCGTCTGGCCAAATCGTCTGGCCAAATCGTCTGGCCAAATCGTCTGGCCAAATCGTCTGGCGTCTGGCCAATCTTTGCCTTTCTCTTGTCTGGGTAGACAAAAGTCTGATCACTATAGCTTTTAAATATAATAGAGAGCCCAGGTTGGCCGTAAGAGGTTGATTTCAGCAATCGATCCCTTGTCGTCAACCTTGTCACCTTGTCAAATCTTGTCATCTTATCAACCTTGTCAAATCCATTTCTAGAAGCTACTTTTAACCAGTAAAGCACTAGGAATTCTTGAGTTGTCAATGGAGTGCGATTGGCTTGGCTTTTCGTTGACTGGCTTTTCGCTGGCTTGAAAACTGGGAACTCTGGTGCTCCCTTTCAAGCATTCATTTAAATTCTCACTCACCAAACGTTGTGCTCATCGGGTTTTTCATGCAAACGCCACCCATACAAAACTCGCCAACCGGACAAACGGCGCCCGTCATACAGGCTGAAAATTTGCTCTACTAGCTCTAGATCTTTGATTTACTTGTCTGTTGTGGGGCCACTTGACTCCCGGCAAAGGCCACGTTACTCTGAAATTGAGAAATCTACCTTATAGCTTTAAAAAAGAACCTTTCCTGACAGAACCCGTTCACAGATTTGCCCGTTTAGACATTGTTGCATCAAGTTGCATGGAAAATCCCTGAAATCGATGAAAATGCATGAGAAAATTAATGAAAATCGCTGAAAATCGGTGAAAATCGCTGAAAATTATTGACTATTTGCTTTAAAAATGTTCCTTTAATAGAGGAATAGAAAAGAAAGATAGTAAGATAGAGGGACAAGCTAGTCAAGATAGAGAGGACAAGTGAAGCAAAGACAGAGGGGACAAGCCTGGGGCCAAGGATAGAGGGACAAGTTTAGCAAGGACAGAGGGACAAGCTAGTCAAGATAGGAGGGACAAGTAGAAGGAAGACAGAGGGGACAAGCTAGTCAAGATAGAGGGACAAGTGAAGCAAGACAGAGGGCAAGCTTGGGGTCAAGATAGAGGGACAAGTGAAGCAAAGACAGAGGGACAAGCTAGTCAAGATAGAGAGGGACAAGTGAAGCAAGACAGAGGACAAGCTAGTCAAGGATAGAGGGACAAGTGAATAAGACAGAGGGTATCGTTAAAAAAGGAGTCAAGATAGGGGACAAGTGAAGCAAGACAGGAGGACTTGTAGTCAAGATAGAGGGACAAGTGAAGCAAGACAGAGGTACAAGCTAGTCAAGATAGGAGGGACAAGTGAAGGAAGATACAGAGGGACAAGCTAGTCAAGATAGGGGACAAGTGAAGAAAGAGCAGAGGGACAAGCTAGTCAAGATAGAGGGACAAGTGAAGCAAGACAGAGGGACAAGCTAGTCAAGATAGAGAGGGACAAGTGAAGCAAGACAGAGGGACAAGTAAAGCAAGACAGAGGGACAATAAAGAAGACAGAGGGACAAGGATCAAGATAGAGAGGTCAAGATATAGTCAAGACAGAGGGACAAGTGAAGCAAGACAAAGTTAGGACAAGCTAGTCAAGACAGCTGAGCAGCCAAAGACCCAGATTCAGATCTTGCTTTTAACCTCTTCAAGAGTCATAAGGTCTTTCTATGCCTGACTATCGTATTCTTGGTGTCCGGATGTCCGGGTCCAAATCCGAATCAAATGCGGATCTCTACAGAAGCATACAACAAACAAAAGACGACTACACGACAGTACTAAACGTCTACAAAGCACTACTATGAACTGTCTATTAGAGTGTAAGCGTAGTTGTCTTTTCGTTCTTTGTATGTTTGTGTAGAGGTTGAGATGCGGATTCGACATCCAACTCCGGATCCAACTCCGGAATCCAACTCCGATCCAACTCCCGATCCAGCTCCGGATCCAGCTCCGGACATCCAGCTCCGGATCCAGCTCCGGATCCAGCTCGGATCAGCTCCGGACATCCCGTAGCTGTTGACTCACCTCTAAACCGCTTTCAAAAACGTCTCCGTTTCCCGCAATTTCGAGGAGATTTCGGAGCAGGACGAAGAGGAAAAAGCCGACTTAAAAGCACTGATAAGGCGAAACGGCAAGACTGATTTGATAGGGTTAAAACTTTGATGAGACCAAAAAAACCCACCAGAAACCCCAATTAATGCCAGCCGCTGATCCCAGCGAGACGTGACTCCACCGTATCCACCGTATCCACCGTATCCAGCCGTGCCCAGCCCACTCATCGTCCCAAGACCACCCCGCCATAACCACCAAATCACCGAGAAGACGCGAAAGGTTAAACCTTAGAACACGATAGCCTATGAAGCTATGGTAGCGAGGCGTAAAGTCGCGTAAGGTCTAAGTCGAAATGTTCCTCTTTCTCTGCTTTCAGCTACGATTTTCGTTTAATTTTCAATCGATAGCTCTTAAACCTCTTTCCAAAGCACAGAATTCTTAGAACAAGTTCAACTACGCAACTTTACGAGGTGTTCTTATTAGAGGATCTGGGTAAGATCTATTGCTAGAATATTGCTAGAATATTGCTAGAATATTGCGAGATCTATTGCGAGATCTATTGCTAGATCTATTGCTAGATCAATTGCTAGAATATTGCTTTAGATCTATTGCTAGATCTGTTGCTAGAATATTGCTAGAATATTGCTAGATCTATTACTAGATCTATTGCTAGATCTAATGTGTGGATACGTTTGCTAGATCTATTGCTAGATTTATTGGTTGTGAATATTGCAGTTTAGAATATTGCTAGATCTATTGCTAGAATATTGCTGAGAATATTGCTAGAATATTGCTAGATCTATTGCTAAAATATTGCTAGAAGTATTGCTAGATCTATTGCTAGAATATGCTAGATCTGCCTGCTGGATGCCTATTGCTAGAATATTGCTAGAATATTGCTAGATCATATTGCTAGAATATTGCGAGATCTATTGCTAGATCTATTGCTAGAATATTGCGGGAATCTATTGCTAGAATATTGCTATACAGTTGTTGCTAGATCTATTGCTAGATCTATTGCCAGAATATTGCTAGAATATTGCTAGATCTATTAAAAAGCTAGATTATTGCGAGTCTATTGCTAGATCTATTAGGCTAGAATATTATGAGATTTGGTTGATCCATTTTTTGTTTGTTTTGAGCGCTTTCAAAAACCCCAACATCAACCTCAAGGTCAAGGGTTTTCTTTAACAAAAAAAAAAAAGTAACGAAAAGTGCTTGAAAATGTGACTCCACAAGTGTTAGAATTTTTAAAAACTCAAAAAAAAATAAAAAGTTTCTAAAGACCTATAAATTTAAGAAAATAAAAAACTTTTTGAATAAAAATGAGTTCTTGGATGCAATCGTCAACTGTCATCGTCGATTTGAAAATGTTCCTCCAAGCTTTTCGACCTTGAAAATCCTACATTAACAACCTCCGTCAAACCTTACAACGAATCCAACGGCACCTTTCGTTTAATGAGTCCACCACACCACGTCGACTTCCCTACGCTCCGTGAGGCGTACTGAGAGAAGTCTAGAAAGTCTAGAAATTTTCGCTTTCCTTAGGCAACTCAAATCGCAACGTGGAAAGGTGGGATCAACAAACGAAAGATATCATTCGATTCCTTAGTAAAATTTTGTTTTGTTATTGTACAATTTTCACGTAGGTTAAAACTTTCGAACAACTTAAAGAAATCGGAGAGGTCAAGGTTCGAAACTCGATCCGAGAGTAAAAACTCGTCGATTTTTTGTGTATGATTGTTCTGCAGAGGCAGAAATGTGATAAAAATGAAAATAGAATAGAGAGCTTTCTCTACAAAGCTACAGAACCGATTTGCTTTCTAGAATTGTTACAATAAGAGGGGTTACACAGAAGTCTCAGAAAGATTGATTTCTAGAATTGTTAGAATAAGAAGTTACACAAAGTCTCAGAAAGATTTCATTTCTAGAATTGTCAAATAAGAGCTTGTGCCTATAAGCTGCAGAAAGATTTGCTTTTAGAATTTGACCAATCGATTTCCCTCTATAATAGTAGATAGTCGCGTAGTCGTAAGTCACTAAAAGTTTTCTTAGTTTTCATTTCTTTAAAAACTTTCAAAGAAAATAACCTAGATTTGCAGGGATTTTTAAAATGACAGAAATGCAGAAAATGACAAAGGACTACAGAAAATGACTATACTTTGTTGTTGGAAAGGAAAGGAAAGAATTTTAAGAAATGGAAAGAGAGATCGTGGTGCGCATATGATAAACATCAATATGAAAGCAGTTATTGAAAAAGCTAAAGCGGGTTTTCTATAAAGTAAGCATGTTGGTTAGGGACAGCTAAACTACGGACAATCAAATAGGATTATGAAAAACGATCGTCACTTTCGCGCGTCTGTAACTCCCTTGTCTTTGCGCGTTTTAAAACGATTAAGTGTTTGACATTTTCCCTCCAAGCTCTTTTCAACGGCTACACAATGGTAATATTATTAATATTTGAAAATACGGTAAAAGACAACGTTAGCATAGACGCCCGAAAGTGACGATCTTTTTTTCAAATATTATATTACGCTTTCTCATTGTTCAGCAGTGTAGTTAAAGTTGATGGTTTCCAGTGAAGCACTTTCGCGCGTCTGTAACTCCGTTGTCTTTACCGTATTTTCCAAATATTAATATTGCAATTACGTGTAGCGCCGTTGAAGGAGCTTTCAGAAAATGTCGAAACACTAATCGTTTAAACGCAAAGACAACGGAGTTACAGACGGCATAGTGACGGATCGTTTTTTCAAGCCATCATATTTCATTGCATATCCATTATCCCATAAAGCAATGCCGAGCAGAAAATGCTTTTAAAACAAGACTACGTAAAAACACTCGCTCAATCATCATCAAAAACAAAGTACAAATACCAGTATTTAAAAGTCATTTAAACTTTATTTTAACTTTTATTTGTAACTTTATTTTAACTCTTTCCCGATTACAAAGCCAAAAGAAACGCTTAAAATGATAGCTTTTAAGGCTCTTAGATTCATAAAGAGTACAACATAGATGATGAGCGTTTACAGCTCTTAGATTCATAGAGTACACCAGATCGTCAGCGTTTACAGCTCTTAGATTCATAGAGTCACCAAATGGTCAGCGTTTACAGCTCTTAGATTCATAGAGTACACCACAGATAGTCAGCGGTTTCAGGCTCTTAGATTCATAGAGTACACCAAATGGTCATCGTTTACATAATCCTTCTAGCTGGTCCTCAAAACTTTAAAATCAAAAGAGCCCATACGTGCGAATCCATTTACTCTTGTGAAGCTTCCAGATCTCTCCCAAAATATCGACTCAAAATAAAAAATCTCGACATTCTGCCAGCCTCAGTCACCCGCCTCGATGGCCGAGATAGATTACCTAACCAGCATTTTTCCGATAACCTTCACAAAAAAAAACAAAGAGTAGACTCAAAAGAGTTAAAGAGTCAAAGACTTGAGAAAAGACTTGATTCCCCATGTAGCACAGTGGATCGGAGGCGTACAGTCAACAACCCGGATATCCCCAGCCTCTTTCAGCGCCTGACTCCACTTCTCTGGGTGTCAATAGGTATGACCCTTTGTGCTGTTCAGGAACATGAATCCTGGAACTCGCTACTAGACCTTTACGGACGGGTTTGAAACAAATAGCAGCAAATTACAAAAAAAGTACAAAAATTCGTACGACTGTACTTGGTCGGAAAAAAGACGAATCACAGATTTTCGAAATTCCTCCGAAAAATCGATTGCATTATCTAGTGTGCGCTCCCAGCTTGGCTCGTACGTTCAAAATATTTGTTTGAGTTTCTTCGCCAAAAATCTCAAGCAAAACCCACCACTTCTCCCATAGAAACGCGCGCGCGGCTTCGTCCAACGCGCCCAACCCAGTCACAGCGCCTAAGCCACCTAGGGCCGCTGAAATTTTAACGAATTAAAAGGATTAATCTCTTATTTTTAGCTCATTTATATCTTTAATTTTAAAAAAATTTAGTAAAAAACCATTTTGATGTTTAAAAGATGATTTTTGACTTTTCTTGATTTTTGATTTTAAAGTTTAAAGTCTTTTTTTAATCGTTACGATACTAATTTCTATAGTAAATTATAAGAAGATTATTTGAAGGAAATTGATCTCCAAAAACTTGACAAGGTTTTTGGTGTCTAAGACAACTAGACAATCCAGCAGCTCAAGCTCAGGCTCCGGCTTAGCAGCTCAAGAACTCAAGCTCAGCAGCTCATTGCTCAGCAGCTCATTGCTCAAGCATCCCTTACGGCTCAGCAGCTCATTGCTCAGCAGCTCATTGCTCAGCAGCTCATTGCTCAGCAGCGCTCATTGCTCCAACAAGCTCATTGCTCAGCAGTTCATTGCTCAGCAGTTCATTGCTCAGCAGCTCATTGCTCAGCGGCTCATTGCTCAGCAGCTCATTGAACTTACCCCGTTAACAAAGCCGAATTCGTTACGCAATTCCCGTTAAAACAATATTGACCAAATGGACATGAAATGTATCTGGAAATGATTGACTTTAAGAAAAAGGATTCGACTTTTACTGATCGGCTTTCGAGTTTCTCAGGGGATTCTAGAGGAGTTTCTTCAAACCTGCACATGTCATTCATTCCATTATAACCCGACATCGCCGTGTATTTCGAGGAGTATCCCATTGAGCCAGTGAAATACTGAACTTAAAATTTCAATGGATTACAGTGGATTAAAATTTGAATTTCTTTTCAATTGAAGGCTCAGAAACAAAACTTGATCCCAGAAAACAGAACCAGAAGAATATTGTTGTTATTTTAGTTGTTTCTTCTTCTTCTTTTTGCTCCCATTTTAAATCCCATTTGAAGTATTGTTATAAAAAAATTATTCAAAAATATCTTTCGATATTCCCTTTCTAGAATGTGAAAAAGGGAAAACTGGTAAAAAGAGAAAAAGTGGGGAAAGGTTGAGGAAGAGGAGGAGTCAGAGCACAAATCTCTAACACCAAGTTCAGCAATGCAAATTGACGATGCATTCAAAAACTGATCCCTAGGGAAATGTTCTGTGCGTTCCAGCATTGAAAGTAGGCGAAAAATTTTGTAAATCTTTTACTTCAAAAAAGTTTATTATTCAATCGAACGTGTCTCCGGGAGCGTATCGAGACTGTTTGGAGTTGTGGAAGGCTGTGAAAAGCTGTGAAGGAGGCTGTGGAAAGCTTTGGAAAGGCTGTGGAAAGCTTTGAAAAGCTGTGGGAAAGCTTTGGAAAGCTTTGGAAGGCTGTGAAAACCTTTGGAAGGCTGTGGAAAGCTTTGAAAAGCTGTGGAAAGAGGAGGAATCCCAGAGCCCGCAAATCTCTAACAGGGTTCCCGGGAGTGGGAAGCGAGGACGGGACCACTGAGCCACCTCTGCAATGGATAACTTGGGGAGATTTGAGGTCTTAAAGATCCCAATGAAAAAAGCCTGAATTATCAGAATTTCAGATTCGAATCCGGAAGTTTTCTATTCAATTTGATTGTTCATTTAAATGTTAATTGTTACAATCCAAATTTCAATTTTGATTTCAAGTCAAAATCAATTCAATTCAAAAACCAATTCGAACTTCAATTCGAACTTCAATTCAAATCCCAATTCAAATCCCAATTCAAATCCCAATTCGAACTAAAGCTCAGATCAATTCCAATCTCGATTCAAATCAATTCAAATCCCAATTTAGATTCCAATTTAGATTCCAATTTAGATTTCAATTTAGATTTGAGATTAAATCTCGATTCAAACCAAATTTCAACTCAATTCAAATCCCAATTCAGCTCAAAATTCAAATCCGAATTCAAATGAATCCCAAATCTCAATCTGAATGAGGATTTTCCTTCAATCGAAACCCGGGAATGCCTCCAATTTCCTGAAGCAATAACAAATATTTATTCGTTTCGATTATTTGTACATGACATTGATGAATCATTAAAGCTTAAAGGTATTGCTATACGATTTTAAAGGATTTAAATATCGTTTTCTCGAGCTCAGCCTTTTATTTATCCCATTCGAAGTCGATTTAGCCACAAAGGAACACTAGTGATTTCGATTGCAAGTGTTTCTGAAAGTGTTTTTTTATTATTTAACCTTTAAAGAATGTTTCTTTTAAATCCTCTTCACTCTGGAGGATTACTGTAAAAGAAATCACGCTTTTTACAACTAAAAAAGACAAGAATTGCTGTAGTTTTGAAATTGAGGAATGTACTTTATTGTACTGTACTTATTATGGATATTGTACTGTACTTATTTGGCTGGCTGTACTTATTGTACTTTTTGTGCTGTACTTATGTACTTTATTAGCCCTTATTGTACTGTGTGGCTAACCATTTACTGTAGCTATTGTACTTTTATAGACTCTACCGATAGTCTTGTCGAAAAGAGACAATCGTTGTCCGGTAGTACAAAAAAGCGTAAATATGTACTTTGCTGTACTTATTGTACTGTATTGCTAACGATTTATTGTAGCTATTGTACTTTTTAAAAGGCCCACCGATAGTCTTGTCCGAATGAATAAATCGTTGTCCGTCTACAATTGAAAGCAGCCGATCCAGTGGAGATCATCTAAAGAAATTTCGAAATTCAAAAGAAAATTGAGATTTCTAAAGATGCCGAAATGTTTTCCTGGATGTCACGACACATTTCTAGAATTCTTGAATAACGTTTTTCTCATTTTTCCCTTTTTCGAAAATTTGTCTCCTTACTACCGTAATCCTGGTGATTTTTTGTGTGAAACGGTTTAAAAGCTATTTTTCAAATTAGAAATGAGCTACAATTCGTTTAAAATTTGTTTAGAATCTATTTTTCTAAACTTTTCACTTACTTTCAATACTCTTTTGTGCATTTCCAGTGGCTGTTAGCTCGTTTTCAAAGCTGTACCCTCTTTCAAGAAGCAATCCGAATCATTCTCACAGATCGCCCTCAAACAGATGCCCAACTAAAAAGCGGAGGATCGAAAGTCGAAAGACAAAAAAGACACAAAAAGAGTACAAAAGAGTACAAAAAGTATAAAAAAGTACCAAAAAAAGAGTACAAAGAGCACAAAGATCTATCTAATTGTTTAAATAGCTTTCATCCACTTACCAATATTGAGAAGAGAACCAACCGAAGCATATCTCCGATCACATTGTAAGAGCTCCGAGGTTTATACTCTAAAAAGATGAATGGATTGATTAATGATTAATGAATTAATGAATTGATTAATGGGAATAAAAGGCAATAAAAAAATACCGACTGGGGCTACCAGTGGTGAATTTATCACATACACGAAATATATCAATCTTTACCGTATTTTCAAACAATAATATTACCATTATTGTAGCCGTTGAAAAGAGCTTTCAGAAAATGTCAAGCACTAATCGTTTAAGCGCAAAGACAATGGAGTTACAGACGCGCAAAAAGTGACGATCGTTTTTCAAATATCATATTTCATTGTCAAACACTGTTACAACATAAAAGAGATTACGATTCGCGAGCTTTTTTAAAGTTTACATTAGCCCTTAGTGTTCTTTATGTCGTTTAGAGGGCTTTAGTGGTTTTTGCTGGCAGTTTACAAGCACAAATAAAGCTGGTAGTTTACAAACACACTACTGGACAATGGAATATGATATTTCGAAAAAAAGATCGTCACTTTCAGGCATCTGTAACTCCGACCGTCTTGACCATATTACTAAATATCAATATTACCGTTGTCCAGCCCTTGAAAAGAGCTTTCAGAAAATGTCAAACACTAATGGTTTAAGCGCAAAAGACAATGGAGTTACAGACGCTGCGAAAGTGACGATCGTTTTTTCAAATATCATATTTCATTGTCCAGTACTGTACAACATAAAAAGACTCATTTCCATAATTGTTCCAATAAGCTTAGACGAATTTTTGGATTCATTCTGATTCTAGGCTTCAGCGCATCGAAAAAAAAGCTTTTTTACCGTAACTCTAATGTCTCGATTATTTAGAAAATAGTTCGAAAAAAGGTTTCTTTTTAAATAACACCAAAAAAGCTTCATCAATTCATTAATTATTAGGCTAAAAAAAAATACCGACTGGGGCTACGAGTGGTGAATTTATCCCATACACGAAATATATCAATCACAATACAACGACACACAAAATACTAGGCTATATCTTAACTTAACCCACGTCATGACAGATGGCTCCCCCTAACCCTAAGCTCAATAGGAAACTAAATAGCTTTTTGGTGGTGAAGGGAAGATGACGATGAAGGAGTGGCTTGTCACTTTTAAAGAACTGGGGCCACAACCACCAGACTGCCCTCCCGAAGGCCTCTCAAGCCGAAGAAAAGGAAATCCGAAGGGAATGACCATGTCGCATGTGAGGGTTCGAACCCTCGACCTTCCGATTAAAGATAAAAGACACTTAACCAGTCAAAAATACGTGCTTCAATAGGATTCAAAAGTTCCGATCGACAGCAAGAGACTTCGAGGTTTCTCTAAAAAGATTTGAATGATTTTGAAATTAATTTTGAGACATCAAAATCAATTAGAATTAGATTAAATTAAATTAAATTAGAATTAAATTAAATTAAATTAAATTAAACAGAATTTAGAAAAATTGTTTTCATGTTTATTCAAAAAAAATCTAGTTGATCATTGGAGAGTTGGGTAAAAAATTCCCTCCTTTTTTGAAATCTCTCTTCTGTTTATGACAGAATCGGGCATTTACAATTCTCATTGAATCGAAGGAGAATGGCATTTCGAAAGGAAAATGAAAAAGATGAATGGATTTTCCCGTCGCTTTCGCTTTTGAGAAAAAAACAAAAAAAGGCAATGGGATTCGAAAGTTCTGATCGATCGCAAGAATTGATTGCATTTTCATTTACAAGTTTACATTGCAGTTTTTTATAAAACTTCAATGCAAGGCATCGGACAAGGATAGGCTCAAGGGTCCAGTTGAATATAGCCGGCTATTACTTAGAGCTCAGGCTTAGGCTTAGGCTTGGGTTTGGAAGCCCAGCGGACTTGAGGCTTAGGAAGCCTTGGCCTAAGCCTAGGCCTGAAGCCCCTAAACCTAAGCCTAGGACTAAGCTCCAAGCATCAACCTAAGCCTAAGCCTGAGGCTAAAATAAAGGATCTGTAAACTGGGACATGTTGAGATCCGGACAGCAAGGAAGGTCTAGAGATCTAAAGGTCAGATTAGTTAGAGATCTAAAGGTGTCGTGACGATCTCGTGATCCAGGAATCACCACGGATGGAAGCCGTCAGCTAGACACCTTTGTGGGCGAACGCCTATTATTGCGAGATTTAATATGCGTCGCTATCCGTTCAACTCCATTGTGTGCCAAGATGAGAACAGCGCCAAGAAGTTCTGTATAAACGCAATGTGAACGAGCTGCCGGGTGTGCCGTGGAGTCGTCTCTACTCTCCCAATCTGAAACCGCTGAACCAACTATTATTGCTGTAATAAAGATTATATCTAAACCAACAATAGTCACTACAAAAGGAAGGCTAGAGACTAGAAGGTCTAGGGGCTAGAGGTCTAGAGGTCTAGAGGCTAGAGATCTAGTGGCTAGAGAGTCTAGAGGAAGCTGGGAAGGCTAGAGGTCTAGAGGTCTAGAGGCTAAGAGATCTAGTGGCTAGAGGTCTAGAGGCTAGAGGCTAAAGGTCTCCTCGCCTCTGGCCTCTAACCTCGACCAGTCTACCTTTGACAGGTTCGGACTTTCCGTAGATCAGAGCTGTAGCTTCAGCCCCCAAATTTGAAACAAGCCAAACAAGGTAAGATCAGAAGCAAAGATCTACTACAGAAAGTTCCGGGTCCTAGACAGATTGGAGATAGTCTAGAACTTGCTTCTAGACTAGGAAAAAATATTTGAAACAATCTGATGACAAATAATAAGACGTGCCTCTGACAAAAATCCACCCACACTCCTCGGTTTTATTTCAGCGCCTTTTCCCCACCGATTTTCTTCACATAATCCTATTTAGAATTAACCCTTTCTTGAATTGAAAGCTCTAGTGAAATAAGGAAATGATTGAAATGAAAAAGAGAATTTGTACCCTAAAAAAGCGAAAATTTCAGAAAATTTCAAAAAATTTAAGACAAATTTCGAGTTGGCCTCATTTTTCAAATAATTCTCAAGACTTTGAAGCTTAAGAATTTTCCCAGTTTTCCAAACTGGAGCTCACAGGAATAATGAGGCTTTAAGAATTGCAAAAATCGAGAATCGGGATTGGTGGATTGTACAAAGTACGCAGTACTACTGTAGACGTTCAAAAGCGTTCAATTTACGTAGTGAAGCTTTAGGGAAATGTTGTGGGTGGAAAGGGAATTCTCAAAATTCTCAAAAGATTTCAGAGAATCCTTTCCCCGAGCGATTTTCGACCGCTCAGTTACCAATTTTTTTTTTCTTTTTTCTTTTGGGGATTTGTTAGAAGAGAAGTTATTTAAAAGTTTCAAAAGAAAATTTGTTTAAGATTCGCTCTCACATCAAGGAGAGGATTTTCTCGTTTTAGAAAAAAAAGCGATGCTTCGCTTTTTGTTTTGGTGAGTTTTTCGAATCTGAACGAGTTCATCAATAAATTTTGTGAAATCACAAAGAGAAGAGGAATTTTTCGATAATGGCTAAGCTAGTTGGAGCGCACAGAATGTTTAGAAAATGATATTTTATGAGTTTTGAAATTACTAAAATTGTCGTGCTTTAAGGAGTGATGATTTTGGTTTGAAAGCCGATAAACGCGCTTCTTTCTGGAATTGCAATTTGAAAAAGAAAAGGTTATTACAGCAATTAATGATGTTCTTTTGAATAAAAGTATTTTGTTTAATGATTAGAGAAGAGATAAGAAGTGGAAAAGAGGAAAGAGAGAGGAAGAGGAGAGGAAGAGAGAGAGAGAGAGAAGAAGGAAGAGAGAGAGAGGAAGAGAGAGGAGGAAGAGAGAGAGAGGAAGAGAGAGAGGAAGAGAGAATTGATGAGGGGAAAATTTTTGTAAAACAAATGAACCAAAAAAAGGAGATGTTTTTTATTTGCTTAGATTCCTTATTTGCAAAAAAAAAAGTCGCACTTTGACGCTCGGCACCGAAAACTTTGCTATAACAAGCTCTGAAACGTGTCTCAAACTTTCTTCATAGCTACCCTGGACGATCACTGATTGCATTTAGCTGGGACAGTTACGCAGAAATTTTGGGCATGTTTTAGAATTGTAAATTTGTTGTATCGAAGCTGTATTGTCTAGAGTAGTAAAAAAATAGATAAAACTTTTTATTTCTAAAGGTTTTTCTAAAGTATTGGGTTGGTGAATTGAAAACTGAAAGGAAGAAATGAAAGAAGAAAGCTCTCACAAGACATACCGGCAGAACATTAACTGGGATAGCTAGCTAAATCTCTACAATTTATTCGCCCAACTAATCCCATCTCTTGTGCAGATTTTAGACGACTATTGTACAGTCGAACCTCTCTATAACGTAACTCACGGGACGGCTATAGCTTACGTTATATAGAGGTTTACGTTATATAGAGTGCCGTTTTATATAGCTTAACGTCGGCCGGGACCGGTCACGCCTTACGTTATAGAGAGGTTTACGTTATATCGAGGTTCGTTATAGAGAGGTTCGACTGTACTTGTGAGTTGATCGAGTGCGACTTTTCCACACCCTTGTCCAATCAGTTTAAAATTTCTTGACAAAAAAGTGCTCAAGTGACTCAAAAAAAAAAAAAGAAGTGATTTAGGGGTATTTTTAGGTCACAAGTTGGCTCCTTTTCTAACGATCAAATGCCAAAAAAGGAAGAAATGAAAGAAGAAAGCTCTCACAAAACATACCGGCAGATGTCCGGTTGAGCTATGTATCGATTATGTATCGATGAATGCACGAAAATCCGGGGAAAACATTTGTTATTGATTTCTGAAGCGCTTTGTCTTTTCAAATTTCAGTATTAACCTACAAGAATTACTAGGAAAGGATAGAGGGATGGAAAAAAAAAAAAAAGTTAATCAATCTATTAGGTTGGCAACTTAATAATGACGCGTTTATGTAACAAATCATTTATTTCAAAAAACAC
>CAUEEP010000469.1:0-13963 GCA_958450365.1 Mesorhabditis belari | reverse complement strand
GCTGCCCCATTGATGTGGAAAATAAATTACATAGAATAATTACATATGTTCGCGATAAGATGTGCCCATATCCCTTGGTTCAGGCAGAATATTTATTAATATTCATTCCGAACAACATATTTTGCTGTATTTTCCGTCGCTGGTAGTTCAATGGTAGAATATAGACTCGAAACTGATTTATCTCCACGAAGAGATCTTATAGAGAAAGTGAAAGAGATTTGGACACAATATAAACTAGAGATTATGAATCTAAAGAAATTAGAGAAATCGACTCAATAGATCTCTGCACAGTTGGGTTTTCCTTTGAAAATCAAAAGATATCAATTTTTGCACTTTTTTTTCCACTTACAAGAATAATAGGTATTTTTGCCGTTCTAGCGCACCTTTTCGCCCATTCTCAATTTTCCCATTTTCAAGCCATTTTAAGACTTATTTTCATTGATTTTGTGTCTCAACTCTTCGAAAATGTCTCATTTTCAACAATTTTCAAAAATGACCAAAAGGTCGAAATGCGTTAGAGAAAAAAATGTGGTCGAAATGGATGGTCGGAATGGTCGAGAAAAGTGCGCTAACTTTTTGAATAAAAAAATAAGCTTAATAAATGCATTTTACAAAAGACCTGAAGCCTTTGACCAATTTAAATCTTCTGAATCTCGTAGAAAAGCTAGGAATCAAGAATTTCCGGGGCATCTTTATGAGAGACACTTTGCCTACTCAAATACAGCCAAGAGAAGTAGGAATTGTGAATTTAGACTCGATTAGCTGATTCCGATCAGGAGTTTAAAATTGTCACAAAATGATAATAAAGTATCAAAAAATGTGAATAGTCAATCTACATTTAAAAGACAAAAAATTATAAAAAGAAAAATAAATTAACCAAAGAAAACCAAGAATTTCTAAATGGAATAATTACTGGTTCTGGATTTAAAACTATTTCAAAGCAATAAATTTATAAAACAACAGAGTTTACATATTCGAGCAAAAAAAAACAATACGAAGATTACTGTTTACTAAACAATGGAATTCAAAAGAGTCTGAAGATGCTCCAAAATTTTTTTGCAATGTGTCGATGTATTCGTTCAGTTGGTCGGTGGGACTAACACGGAATTGTCGTTTTTGAAGCCAATTTCTAGCCTTTTAAGGAGGCCTTTAGTTGGATCAAATTGTTCACGAGCCAATTCGATCTTGTTTGAGAGATCCCACTTATCCAAATACACCTTTGCGATCTTCAACCAGGAGTTGTCGTCGTGTTGATTTTTCACGGCAGAATATTGTTTTTTCCATCCTTTGTGTGGAAAAGTTGTGATCAGTTCGCTTTTGATATCTGGATAAATCTTGAAATCGTTTGTCGGGGCAAAGTCAACAATTGCGGCGTGCTGCGTCCCTTTCCACCTTCCTAAAATCAATTATATTATAGTTTTCAGACACTAAAACAAACCGCAGTTCTGTTCATGTAGATCAGAAATGAATAGGAGCACTCTAAGCATAACCAATTGAACAACGACATCCGCGCAAAGGCTGTTCTCATTAATAACGTTTTCAAGAAGCTCAAATCTGTCGTCCCATTGAGTAGCAATGTCTCTGAAATATGCAAAGATGTATATGTATATGTTGTGTCCGATTTAGATTTCCGTCCGATTTAGATTGAACTTATCGCGGACGTCCGATTTAGATTCAATCTAAATCGGACGTCTTATATGGATCATGAATACAATAAAAAACATGTTTAATATACGTTCTTAAGCGTTTTCCTGAAGTTTTCTGCATTTTCAAGGGTCTTTTATTAATTACAGTCTATATCGGACATCCGATACAGATCGAACAATAATAAACGTGCTTAATATATGTTCTTAAGCGTTTTCTGTAGTTTTCTGCGCTTTTCAAAGAAATTTTATTGTCTTTTTTGAGAATTTTTTGTTTTCTTGTTTTCCTATTAAATGTTACAAGATTTCCTAAGATGTTACAAGCGTCTAAAGAGAGGTTCTTTTATGATCGTTTTTCGGTTTCACCTAATGTGCACAATTAGATTTCAGCCTTTGGATGTTGAAAAGAACGTAAGAATTCTAATTAATCCGGTCGAAAAGCGCAGAAAATTGCAAAAAAACGCTTAAGAACATATATTAAGCACGTTTATTATTGTTCGATCTGTATCGGATGTCCGATATAGACTGTAATTAATAAAAGACCCTTGAAAATGCAGAAAACTTCAGAAAACGCTTAAGAACGTATATTAAACATGTTTACAGTGGTCCACAAATGTATTGTCCCATTGCCATCCAAAAGTTTCTTTCGCACGAAAATCTTGCAAAATAACGATATTCCCAAATAGTGTAGGGTATTTTGCTTACCCATAATACTCTACTTTTCAGGATTATAAGATTTATCCGTATACATTGCAGAAAAATTAAAGTATAAAACAAAAACAATAAGTTACTTAACAAATAGCTCCACAAAAGTAATGTCCCATTGATGTTTTCCTTGATTATCCTTTTTATTTTCGCTTTCTATGAACATTAAATGTATTTTATTTTATTATTTAGATGACTGGCAAGAAAAACCTTGACACTCCGACGAAGCTCCGAATCGCCAAGGCTCGGGAAAATGGGATGCGGGAAAAGGATGTGGCCAACCTCTTCAATTGCTCGATAAGGACGGTGCGCCGCATTCTTTCTCAATCAAAAGTCTACCGAAACCTTCATCGAGGCCTCAAGAGTGGCCGACAACCAATCACAACCACAAAAGAAGATCGAGCCGTGATCCAAATGGTGAAAGACGATCCTAACAAAACATCAACCGATGGAAGCCAAATGATGGAGGGATCAATTTAACAAGGTTGTATCGCCGGAAACGATCAGACGACGATTAAATCAAGCTGGATTATATGCAAGAAGGGCTGCCCCCGAAACCTCTGACAAATTCTAAGCACCGGAAGCAGCGCCTTGACTTTGCACGGACCTACCGAAGTTGGACGACACGTGATTGGGCGAAAGTATTATTTACCGATGAGACAAAAATCAATTTATTTCACGCGGATGGAAACCATCTTATTCGGCGACCAACTGGAAAGCGATACGCACTCAAGTACATTCGGCCTAACGTGAAATTCAATGGTGGAAACATAATGTGTTGGGGTAAGAGCCTTTTTAGTATTTTGTCACCTGACTGTTTTTCTTTAGGAGCGATGTCACGAACTTCAGTAGGTCCATTAGTTCACGTCAACTCAACGATGAATGCTGTGGCTTACAAGAATATTATGGAGACCCAAATGCTTCCCTTTGCCAATCAAACGATGCCTCCCGGATGGATGCTTTACCAGGACAACGACCCGAAACACAAGTCGAGACTGATGATGGGACGGTTGGTGACACTTCAAAATGGTACCAGAGCTCGTCTGCCCGGATGGTTTGCGGCAAATCGTGTTAAATTGATCAATCCACCTCCCTACTCACCGGATCTCAATCCAATTGAACATTTGTGGTCATTTGTGAAGTCGCGCCTCAAGGGAAAGAAATTCGATTCGAAGGCCGCCTTATGGGTTCACATTCAACATCTTTGGGCCACCATCCGCCCAAGTCTTTTGAAAAATCTCGTGGATTCCATGCCGGATCGACTCAATGAAGCGATAAAAGCAAAAGGAGGACCAACCAAATATTAATTTTTTGAAAAAATTGTTAATTCTTTGCAAATGGGACATTACTTTTGTGGAGCTATTTGTTAAGTAACTTATTGTTTTTGTTTTATACTTTAATTTTTCTGCAATGTATACGGATAAATCTTATAATCCTGAAAAGTAGAGTATTATGGGTAAGCAAAATACCCTACACTATTTGGGAATATCGTTATTTTGCAAGATTTTCGTGCGAAAGAAACTTTTGGATGGCAATGGGACAATACATTTGTGGACCACTGTATATTATTGTTCAATCTATATAAGACGTCCGATTTAGATTGAATCTAAATCGGACGTCCGATATAGACTGTAATCTAAATCGGACGTCCGCGATAAGTTCAATCTAAATCGGACGGAAATCTAAATCGGACACAACATATACGCAAAGCTGTAAAATCCTTACGTGCTTGTTTTGGTTCCAGTCGATATACTAGGAGGGATAATATGAGATTTGGGGCCGACACCGATTAATGCTAATAATTTATAGCAATAGAATTCGGAGACGTCCGGCACCTGGCCTGAGCTCGAGCCTTTTGGGCCATAATGGTGGCATCTAAACAGAAATGGATCTTGAATGAATGAATAGAAAACATACTTAATGTTGTACTTCGAAACCGAATCTTCTCCATGAATCTGTACAAACGCAAGTGTGTTCGTTGGCCTGCCTCCTAAGTCCGCGTCTCGTTCTTCGAAATAACAAGTGAATTTGGAATCTTCATTTCCTCTGTTCTGATCATGGAGATTGTGGAAGTACTGCTCCGTCGCTTTACGAATCAATTCCACGTCACCATCGGTCCAAGCAGCGACTTTAGTATGATTCTGTCTTCGAAAGTTGTTGAATTGGGCGTAGACATTGAAGATTCCGCTTTTGGTTAAACGTTCGTGATGTTGGACAGCTTCTTTTGCGATTTCAACTTTGTCCGGGCGCTGCTTCAACACTAACTCAACACATTCTTTGTACTCGGTCCACCATGGAAGATCAGCATGTTTCTGAAAATAAACAATTTTACAGAGCAATTTTACTAATTTTATTAAACTCGAGAGCAATTTTACAGAATTCACTAGCTGTATAGTATAGTAAACACTTTTCCATCATGTTTAAATAACTTTTCTGTTGAAAGTGTTAACGAACTTATGGGACACCCTAATAGTTAGACCATTGTGAAAGTGAAGAGTGCTTCTAGAACACAATTTTTAAGCGTATGAAATCTTTAAAAAAATTAAACGCCTTTCAAAAACCTTAAATTCCACACCAATAAACTTATACATCCTAACAATAAAAAGTGAATTCTAAATTTAAAAATTCAACTTACGACAACAATTTCTTCGCCAAACTTGATGGCCTGAAGAGGATGCTCAACAACGGGTAGCTCTTCATCACGGAATTGGATTTGTTGATAATCGCAAGGAATATTCGTCAGAGTCTCTATTCGCTTCACCAGGTCATCGACATGAAGCTGAAATTAACATAAAATCAATTATTATCAACCATAAAAGTAAAAACCTGTGGATCCAACTCAATACGCTTGAATAATTTATCATTCTCTTCGCCGACCAAACGAATAGTAATCTTGACCATTTCTAAAACCAAAGAATTAATGAAATAAGTAAATTGAATAAATAAAACAGTTTTAATACTAAGTCGTCGATGTGAGGATTTTGGATGAAAATATGTTTATCCAATACCATCTCAATATAAGTACAAAAATAAGCTTCACTTTTCGGAAAACTTGGCTAGCTAAAATGCTTTTGAAAAACTGAGACATTACGCCAGACAATAAGATACGGAAAAGTTGTTAACAAACTCAAAGTTAAGGAGAAAATAACAATGATAATCACGGATGGGAAATCACGAAATCAACGCGAACCACAGAAGAAAAGGAAGTCTCTTTTCTATTCACAAAAGTTAATGGAAGAATGCGATGTTGGCAGTTTCTCGCCTTCCTCTGCGTATCTGCTCACAGACGCGTCACTCTCATCACTAGAGTGTGCTCCTTGTTGACAGACAATTTGTCAGACAAATTTGTCTTGACAACTTTTTTGTCGGACAATTGATCCGACAACTTCCGACAACGCGTTTTCTAAAAGGTGCGCTTTTTAAGCAAAGCTATAAAGGCCGCGCGAAAAAAAATGTGCAAAATTTTCTTAAAATGTAGTAATGGATAGTTTTATTTAAGGATTTCGATTTTTTTAGGGCGTGAAATTTGTTTTTGAATAGTTGTTAACGGCAAATGCACTAGGCAAATGTAGACAATAAGCCTGGTAAATTCTTAAATAATATAATTTTTTAATAGTGTTTCTTAACTTTTTCCGTTTTAAATGTTTTCTTTAATTTTACATAGCATTTTAAAATTTTCAAGTTTTATCGAACTTTTGACATGAGCTGTGATTTATAAGCGTAAAGGCAACTATCACTAGAATTTACCCTATTACTGGGAGAAGCATCCATTTTCTCTCACAATCACACGGTTCTCTACGCAGTACTCTAAATAGTAGGAATTATCAATTTAACCTGTTTGAAAAGGAGAAAAAAAAACAAAAAGTTATGGAAAGAATAACAGAAAAAAAGCGCAAGATTTTAATGTACATTTGCATTTTGAAAAATTTGCTGACGCAAAGCATAGGGTTACGGTCGCTTATCTTCGGCGCGCGCTTTTTAGAAAACGCGTTGTCTGCAAGGAACACACCCTACTCATCACCCTTCCACTCTAGCCCAACGCGTTTGCGTGTCGCGTCGCGTGCGCCTAGTTCAACTGGAGCAAATGTGTGATTGTGCTCGGTCACAGTGAGGAAGAGAAAAGAAGGTCTAACAAAGAGAAAGTGGTCACACCTAAACATCGAGAAATTGTCAGGGCGAAGGCGTTTCAAGAGTTGTTGATAAATAAAAGAGAGAAGAGAAGGACGAAGTGTCTTATTTGAGAACGACTTTCGTCTCAGAATTTCTTCAGTTTTGCTTCATTTTCTCGCATAAATTATCTCATTATCGCTTATAACTTGCTTCAAAGTTGCTTCAAAGACTTCAAATTTAAAATTAGATCTTTTCAGACAAGTCCTATTCTCATAATGAGTATAGCTTTACCGGTATTTATAAAATATAACTATACTGATACCTGTAATTGTTAGGGTATTGAGCTACGACCGATCGTGATCGATGATCTCAAAGAATGACATGCACTGACATCAAGTGCATACATTCTCTACAATATTGTCAGTGATAACAATCGTATATATAAACCCTTGTATCTCTGAATAAACACTTTTGAACCTCTGCTGTAGCCTTTAACTGTAATAATATATATAATAACTATTACTAATAATGATTGTTATTTTTTTATCTTCATCATTTTTTCATTGTTTTAAATAGAATGTCCGAAGGATTCATAAGATCAAATAAAGACATATTTTGTTTCAAGTGCAAGAAACATACAAACACCATTGATACATCACAAATAATTTCCAAAAGTAACAAATTGATGATGAAGGGATTGTGTGAAGATTGCAACACCACGAAGTGTAAATTCATTCCTACAGAGTCTTCGACTCCTAGATCCGAAGGATTGAATACTTTGAAGACAGGAAATGGAATTCCTGAGCAAAGTAAAGACATCAAAGAAAAAGATAAAATACTCCTAGAAAAAACTTATTACTCACCATTCAGTGGATTTTGTGGTATCAATGAGTTAGCAAGAATAACGAAGAAACCTATCAAAGAGGTCAAAGAATTTCTGAATCAGCAAGATGTTTACACTTTACATAAGCCAGCTCGTAAAAACTTCAAAAGTCAAAGAGTTTACTTTGATGGCATAGATGATCAGTGGCAATCAGATCTTGTAGAAATGCAAGTGTATGCAGATGAAAATGATGGTTTTAGATATCTTTTAACAATTATAGATTGTTTTTCAAAGTTTGCATGGGTTGTTCCTCTAAAGAGTAAAACAGGCAAAGAAACTGCAGATGCTCTCTTCTCAATTTTTACAAAGAGTAAAAGGAAACCAAAAAAGATGCAAACTGATAATGGAAAAGAGTATTATAATTCAACTCTTCAAAGTCTCTTTAAAAAATTAGAAATTAATCATTTTCAAATTAGCATGTTCAAGATGCCACAAAGAATTCAAGATGTCACAATGTCACAACTCTGCAATTCAAGATGTCACAATAGCCTAAGCTGCAAAAATAAATAGAAATTTTTAACTCGTTCGTTGTTGTTGTTAGTTTTTTGTTGTTATATGTTGTAATTTTGCATCTATTCTGTTAACGCTAATAAATTGTTTCATAGTTGGGTTTTCTTTTCAGAAAAAGACAATAAAATTTCCTTGAAAAGCGCAGAAAATTGCAAAAACGCTTAAGAACATATATTAAACATGTTTATATTATTGTTCAATCTATATAAGACGTCCGATTTAGATTGAATCTAAATCGGACGTCCGATATAGACTGTAATCTAAATCGGACGTCCGCGATAAGTTCAATCTAAATCGGACACAACATATACATATACATCTTTGCATATTTCAGATACATTGCTACTCAATGGGACGACAGATTTGAGCTTCTTGAAAACGTTATTAATGAGAACAGCCTTTGCGCGGATGTCGTTGTTCAATTGGTTATGCTTAGAGTGCTCCTATTCATTTCTGATCTACATGAACAGAACTGCGGTTTGTTTTAGTGTCTGAAAACTATAATATAATTGATTTTAGGAAGGTGGAAAGGGACGCAGCACGCCGCAATTGTTGACTTTGCCCCGACAAACGATTTCAAGATTTATCCAGATATCAAAAGCGAACTGATCACAACTTTTCCACACAAAGGATGGAAAAAACAATATTCTGCTGTGAAAAATCAACACGACGACAACTCCTGGTTGAAGATCGCAAAGGTGTATTTGGATAAGTGGGATCTCTCAAACAAGATCGAATTGGCTCGTGAACAATTTGATCCAACTAAAGGCCTCCTTAAAAGGCTAGAAATTGGCTTCAAAAAACGACAATTCCGTGTTAGTCCCACCGACCAACTGAACGAATACATCGACACATTGCAAAAAAATTTGGAGCATCTTCAGACTCTTTTGAATTCCATTGTTTAGTAAACAGTAATCTTCGTATTGTTTTTTTTGCTGAATATGTAAACTCTGTTGTTTTATAAATTTATTGCTTTGAAATAGTTTTAAATCCAGAACCAGTAATTATTCCATTTAGAAATTCTTGGTTTTCTTTGGTTAATTTATTTTTCTTTTTATAATTTTTTGTCTTTTAAATGTAGATTGACTATTCACATTTTTTGATACTTTATTATCATTTTGTGACAATTTTAAACTCTGATCGGAATCAGCTAATCGAGTCTAAATTCACAATTCCTACTTCTCTTGGCTGTATTTGAGTAGGCAAAGTGTCTCTCATAAAGATGCCCCGGAAATTCTTGATTCCTAGCTTTTCTACGAGATTCAGAAGATTTAAATTGGTCAAAGGCTTCAGGTCTTTTGTAAAATGCATTTATTAAGCTTATTTTTTATTCAAAAAAGTTAGCGCACTTTTCTCGACCATTCCGACCATCCATTTCGACCACATTTTTTTCTCTAACGCATTTCGACCTTTTGGTCATTTTTGAAAATTGTTGAAAATGAGACATTTTCGAAGAGTTGAGACACAAAATCAATGAAAATAAGTCTTAAAATGGCTTGAAAATGGGAAAATTGAGAATGGGCGAAAAGGTGCGCTAGAACGGCAGAATACCTATTATTTACAAGCCTGATCTTAGGAGATTTGCAACACAATTTTGAGCTTGTCCATGATAAAATTTGTAACTAGGGCTCTGTGTAGTTTTTATTTAGCCTAATTTTTGTATCATTCGACGAGGATTGCAAGCCTCAGTCAATGATACGAAAATTGGGTTGATCAAATGGAAACTTGGTGTTTGATTACGATATTTCTCTCAACTAGATGCCTTATAAAAAAAACGCCTTGCTCGCGAAGAACGCACTCTACAAAGTGGCTCATAATTAGAGCTAAAGATCAAAGGCTTTGTAGGTAGACAAAATTAAACTTTTGAGAGCAAAATTTTATTTTAAAAGCTTCTTTGGCATAAATGAACAGCAAATTAGCAATGAAATTCAAAGCGATCACTATTTTTAGCGATTGTGGGAGATTCTATACGCGTCCCACCCCTTTTCCCATTAGCAATCTAACTTTGAGCTCAAATTTCTTGGTGTTCGGGTGTTCAATTTATAAATTATTGGTATCATTGAATGAGTCAAATCTTTCTCTGTCGATTGGTGTAAAAACTATTGAAATTGGACAGCTCAATACCAAGAAATTTGAGCTCAAAATTGGATTGCCAATGGCAAAGGTGGGGTGCGTTTCAAATGTCCCACAATCTTTTGTGTGTACATAAATGAAAACGCATCTTTTCTAGTGCATTCAGCTCTTTATTCGGAGCTAATTGTTGATGAAATAGTGAATTAAGAGTGTACTTGTTTTCATTAGTTTGAGCACAAAGTCAACTTCAAGATCTTCAAGAGCTGCTTCTAAACTCTAATTCTTAAGCTCTATGATTGAATGAGTCTTTCTCTGTTGATTGGTGCAAAAACTATTGAAATCGAACGTGTCCAACAGCAAGAAATTTGAGCTCAAATTTCTTGCTGTTGGACTGTCCGATTTCAATATTTTTTGTACCAATCAACAGAGAAAAACTTGGCACATCTAAAGATATCAATATTTTATAAATTGAACAACCGAACCACAAGAAATTTGAGCTCAAAGTTAGATTGCTAATGGGAAAATGGGCATAGAATGTCCGATAACGAAACTTTTCTTCCCAAATCGATCACAAAAAGCTCGATCGACCATTTTTAACTTGTGAAGATGGATTTGGCAGTAGACCTGCGTGAAGAAGTGTTTCTATAGCTGCTTTTGAAACCTATCTTTCTGTGAGTCTCAAAAGCACAAAGGGTAATCTATGTAGGGAAATCATTATCACAAATAAAACCTCTAGCTATTTACACATGTTTTATGGTACACTGTGCACTCGGTGCACTAGATGGAGTGTGTTTACACAGTCACTGCACACTCGCCATCTTTGTGATGGTGACATTTTGTCGTGAAACGGGCGCACTCGTAATCGACACGGATGCGCCTCTCGCTTTTGTGATCGCCTCGTTGATGACCACCTTCTCATTCGGCTTACAACAACAGCGACAACTTTGGAAAAACCAAATGAGAATCAATCTGAAATCTGTTTTTTTCAAATTCTTTAAATTTTTTTTTTCAACTCTTAGATTTTACCCCTGTAAAATCGCCAATATCGGTATGTAGAAGCTGCTGGAAATGAACGCTTGAAGAAACTCGATCGAGGTGATCATTCCAGCGATCACAGAAACGAGTAATCCAACAGATACCGATGAGATGTGATTTAATAACATCTAAAAAAGATTTTTGACTAGATCTCTTGACTAGACTAGACTAAATCAAAATTGTGCAGAAAAGTAGCTCTTTTCTGTGAAATCTTATTTGATGTTTTGATTTTGAATATCTCTGATTCTCTTGTACTTCCTCTAAACATCGTTTGTGTAATAAAAGGGGACGGAGCCCGCTTTGTATTGCTTTTTTTTGGCTTTAAAACACTGAACCAACAATTAATTATATTTTATTGTATTTTCTCGCTAGATTAGTGATTGTGCTATACGCGGAATAAATATCCAAATAATCATTACCCCATCGGTACCCTCTCACGCACTGCACAAATGGCCTCTTTGCCTCTTTTCGAAACGAAAGTCAGTTCGAATGGTGGATCTGATGGCATTCGATATGTTTGTCGTCCTATCAACAAAAGATTCAGTAAAGGATACGTAATTCCGACTTTGAAGTAATTGTGTTATATTCGGAATAAATATCCAAATAACCATTGCCCCATCGGTACCCTCTCACGCGTTGCACCAAAAAGGATCAAACGATCTCATCCACCAAATTTTCTCGATTTTAAATTGATTCTGTTATACCTAACGAGCCAAACGCTAAACTCTTACAATTAATTCCACTCGTTCACAATCGGCGTTTGTTTTAAATTAGTAAAAATGTATCAAAGAAAAACATTACTTTATAGTAGAGTTCGGCAAACAAAACTAAAACCAAAACAGACCAAAACAGACCACAACCAAAACCAAAACCGAAACCAAAACCAAAACCGGAAACAAAACAAAACCAAAACAAAACCAAAACTCAATTTGCATATAAATTAACATGTAAATTTAAAATTGTAAAAGGCAAATTTTAATGTAAAATGCAAATTTGCCTTTCACTTTTTCTCACTCCCCAAAATCTCGCGGCCAAAAAAAGGACCAAAACACGACCTCGAAATTTCGAAACAAAAAATAGCATATGGGATAGCTTTTTGGACGCTGATTTCAAATCTGCAAACAGATTTTCGCTAGCTCCTCCCAATCGCGAGATATTGGCGAGTTTTGGTTAGTTTTGGTTTTGGTTTTGGTTTGGTTTTGGTTTGGTTTTGGTGGTTTTGGTTTTGGTTAAGTTTTGTTTTCCGAAGTCTACTTTATAGCACAATAATTGCTATTTTTTTTTATTGAAATTCCTATCGTGAAAGCTAGTTTATGATAGTTTGTCATTCCATCTACAGTAGGGTCCAAAAGTTTGGAACAATCACCTTCCGGCAACTTTAACTCGATGTAACTTGCGTTAATTACATTCAATTTTGTTACTTTAAAAACTATTTTTGTTGCATTTTTTGTGAACTTTCTGAATGTCTATTTGATTTTATTTGATATTTGATCTTTTTTTTTTGCCTTGCTCTATTTCTTGGAACGCCCATTTTTTAGGGGTCCAAAAGTTTGGAACAATTTCAAAAATATCAATACATTTTTAATTTTAAGATGCCAAATCGTTCGAATTTGACGGAGTATGATAAAGAACTTATTGTGGCTGAAGTAAATCGAGGAAAGAGCCGTCAAGAAGTCGCCACAACATTCGGTGTCACCCATTCAACAGTAACCAAGATTTATAACAAATGGAAGGTTTCCGGAAATGTGAAACGAGCAGCAACAAAGGGAAGGCCAGCTAAACTGGATGAGCGTGATGAGAGGACACTTGTGCTTCCATTTAAGAAGAATCCACGCCTCAATTCAGCTGATCTACGTCGAGACGCCGAGTCAAGCTATGGAGTTTCGCTCTCCAAAACGACGGCTAAGCGCATCTTAAAGTCATTTTATGATTTAAAAAGCAATAAAATATTGCTGTTTAGGAGACAAGGACTCAAAGGAAGTCGTCCGTCTCGAAAGCCGTTGATTTCCGGCAAGAACGTGAAGGCTCGGCTCGAGTTTGCCAAGAAGTACAAAGACGGGTCGGCTGATCATTGGAGTGATGTATTGTGGAGTGACGAAAGCAAATATGAGCTCTTTTCCACCAATGGAATTCGATACATTAGACGTCCAATTAATCAAAGAAACAATCCAAAGTATCAAATTCCAACAGTCAAACACGGCGGTGGATCAGTTATCGTTTGGGGTTGGTTACCTCCATTATCAACGGAGCTTATTTGAATTTAGGTTGTTTTTCACGATACGGTGTCGGTCCAATTGTCCGAATCAATGGTATTATGGATGCAGCTGTTTATGAAAACATCTTGAAGACCCATATGCTTCCACACGGCAGAAACAACTTGGCCAACGACTTCATTTTCATGCACGATAATGATCCGAAGCAGACGGCCCAGCGTGTTAAGCAATGGCTTCAACAAAAAAACGTCGATGTGCTTCAATGGCCGGCTCAAAGCCCTGATCTGAATCCAATAGAGCATCTTTGAGAGCATTTGGACCGACAAATCCGAACCAGAAACTTCACAAAAACATCAGAACTCATGAAAGCGCTTGAGGAGGAATGGACTAAGATCCCAAGGCAAATCATTGACAATTTGATTGATTCGATGCCAAATCGTTGCGCAGCTGTTATTAAAGCAAAGGGATACGCCACAAAATACTGAATTTTGCCGGTTAATCGTTAAATGAATTGTTATTTTTGAAATTGTTCCAAACTTTTGGACCCCTAAAAAATGGGCGTTCCAAGAAATAGAGCAAGGCAAAAAAAAAAGATCAAATATCAAATAAAATCAGATAGACATTCAGAAAGTTCACAAAAATAGCAACAAAAATAGTTTTTAAAGTAACAAAATTGAATGTATTTAACGCAAGTTACATCGAGTTAAAGTTGCCGGAAGGTGATTGTTCCAAACTTTTGGACCCTACTGTACTTTCAATCTAAATTAATCTAAACTATTAAACTATTTTCG
>CAUEEP010000468.1:0-111557 GCA_958450365.1 Mesorhabditis belari | reverse complement strand
TCATTTTTCGAAAACAACTAACGACGACGATAACTCGATACAATCATTACAAGCTATCTGAAGTCAACTTATTGATAGTGAAGACGTTGATCGATCAATTGATTCTTTGGAATATGCTATTGGAATATTCTTGGAATATGCGCCAATGCAAACGCTGTGACTACAGGGTTAAGATGGCTAGAGGAAATCACAGTGACTAAGGTACAGATTATATCGTTTAAAATAATGCTATGTTAAGGAAAAGAACAATGTTTTACATGATGTTTTACGTGATGTTTTGCATGATGCTTTACATGATGTTTTACATGATGCTTTACATGATGCTTTACATGATGCTTTACATGATGTTTCTTTAGGTTCACAACTACAGTCGATTTCTTCTGATAGCAATGATGACAAGTCAATCGAAGAGCCGATAGTGACCAAATCCGAATATCTACATCTTCAAAAGCTAAACCCATTTGTAAGGAATAACCTTAATTCAAAAATTATTAAAGCTAGCAAATTTTGGTAATTACCGTATTTCTTCGAATAGAGACCGGAGAGTATGATCGTGTACTCCTGCGTAGCAGCCCTTTTAAATTTCTTTTCTGCATAAAGCTTTCAATGAAGTGCTATAGGACTGGAAAATGGCTCAAAAATCTGTTAGCTCATGTGGTATTTTTGAGCCATTTTCCAGCCCTAAGCACTTCATGAGCCTTTATGCAGAAAAGAAATTTTAAAAGGGTGCTACGCAGGAGTACGCATGATACTTTTACCCGGTCTTCTATTCGAAGAAATACAGTATTTCTTTCATCTAGCAGTTTGACTAGTTTTTTTTTGTTAAACTTATGTTTTGTTAGACTTTTACATGATGTTTCTTTAGGTTCGCAACTACAATCGATTTCTTCTGATAGCAATGATGACAAGCCAATCGTTGAGAACGTGGAAGAGGCGATAGTGACCAATATCTACATCTTCAAAAGCTAAAGACATTTGTGAGGAAATAACCTTAATTCAAAAATTATTAAAGCTTTAGCAAATTTTGATAATTATTTCTTTCATCAAGCTGTTTGACTGATTGTTTTTTGTTAAACTTATGTTTTACATGATGTTTCTTTAGGTTCACAACTACAATCGATTTCTTCTGATAGCAATGATGACAAGTCAATCGTTGAAAACGTGCAAGAGCCGATAGTGACCCAATCGATCCGATGATTCGTAATAATTAAGAGTTAATACTTATGATATGATAATTTTGCTATTTGCTTTTTATTTTTGCCTTATTTGCTAAGTTTTTTACAAGAAATATATTCGAATACCTTTAAATAACGTAAACTATAGCCGATTCGTGTGATTTACGTAGAGAGATTCGACTGTACTTTTAAACGTTAACAAGTTTTCGATATCAATATTGAATCCTTTCCATTCAATTCAATTCAGTTCAATTGAATGCCATCAATATTCTAAAAATGGCCATCAATATCATATTTTTCTAGCTCTCTAACTCATCAAAGCCATGTTTTTGCGTGCATTTGTGTGTGTGTGTGTGTGTGGCCCAGTGAAAGTGAAATGAGAATGGAAAAGAATGAGAAATCATTGCAAGAGAGAGATTTGAACTGAATGGGAAAAGGGGGGCTCCATTTTACAGCACGATCACCTCAGCGAATGAAAAAAAAGAGACAAGCCTTTCTCTTTCTCTCTCTGTGAAATGAACTGACTCCTGGGACTCCTTGCCCGATTTTCCCTTTCATTTTTCCCTCGCAAATGATCCTCGAGAAAGACTTTTTGATTATTTGGTCTCAAGCAAGGTTTAGTTTTTTTTGATAAGCTTGTTTTTCATTATTATCTAGGGTTCTTTTTTTCTTTCTACCTTCTATTTCTTTCTTTCTACCTTCTATTTCTTTCTTTCTACTTAATGTATACTATTCTTAAGCTATTTTTGCTTAATTTCTGCTTCTTTATTTCTGTAAATTCGATTCCTTATTTCTCTAAATGCGGTTGAGGATCTCTCTAATTTCGGTTCAGGATCTCTCTAAATTCTTTCCTTTGCTCTCTAAATTCGGTTCCCGATCCCCCTAAACTCTGTTCCTCATCTCTCTAAATTCGGTTCCTTACCTCTCTTAATTCGGTTCGTTATCTAGCTAAATTCGAGTCCTTATCTCTAAATTCGGTTCCTTATCTCTCCAGATTCGGTTCCTTTTCTTATAAACTCGGTTCTTTATCTCTCTAAATTCGGTTTTTTATCTCTCTAAATTCGGTTCTTTATCTATCTAAATTCGATTCCCCATCTCTCTAATGTCGGTTCCTTATCTCTCTCAATTCGGTTTTTTATCTCTCTAAGGGGCCCTCATGGTGTATTGGTTAAGTTCTCACTTCCAAACTGAGGGTGTGGGGTTCGGCCCCTAGGGTTCTCTTCCCTAGCTTCCCCAGACTAGAGGTCTCTTCTCTAGCGGAGTTCACTCTTCCACTGGGTTGGCCCATTCATGGCCTGAGGTTATTAAAGCAAGAAGCCTATCTTCTATCTATCTTCTTTTCTCCCCGCCTCCACATCGCCGGGTAAAATATCTCATCTTTCTCTATGTATTTATGTGTAGATTTGTGTATTGTCTGACTGATTACGCTTTATTTCATGTCCTGAATAAAGTATGAATATATAAACTCGGTTCCATGTCTCCTTAAGTTCAGGAATTTAAACGACAGCTTCACCCCTAAATTTTTCGAAAAACAATTTCTAAAAACTTTTAACCAAAGTTTTAAAAGAAAAAAACTTGTATTTTTGAATAATAAAATATGTATTAATACCAAATTTGAATAGAAATTAGTATAAAATCTTTTTTGCAGTCTTTAAAATCTTTAATCTTTAAAAAAAAACACTTTGGAAAATCGACAAAATGACGGCCGTGGTACCAAAAATGCTTTATTAACAAGAAAAAATATTTGAACGACTCAATTCTAATTCAATAATCACTAGCAGCTTCATTCCGCTGAATTAGCTGAAAAACTTGTTGAGGTTGAGGTTATCAATTTCTGGTGCCACGCATCGATAATGACAGGTTCGATCTGTTGGTTCGATCTGTGGCTCAATCGTTTGAGCTGATCAACGTTTCGATACGTCTTGTTTCTGTCGTAAATTTTGCGGACCCTAAATGCCAATACGTTTTCGAAAACATTCAAGTCATGAGAATAGGAAAGAAGAGGATTTTTTTGCGTTGCAACTAGACATGGTTTCGGATAAGGTTTTAGTCGGATCGGATCAGATCTGAAACAGTGGGCCATCGAATCGGACTGGATCAGATCTGAAACAGTGGGCCATCGAATCGGACTGGATCAGATCTGAAACAGTGGGCCATCGAATCGGACTGGATCAGATCTGAAACAGTGGGCCATCGAATCGGAGCAGATCTGAAACAGTAGTCCATCGGATCAGCTCTGAAACAGTAGTCCATCGAATCGGATCAGCTCTGAAACAGTGGGCCATCGAATCGGATTGGATCAGCTCTGAAACAGTGGTCCATCAGCTTTGAAACAGTGGTCTATCGAATCAGATCAGATCGCATCGAATCAAACACATTTTATGTCTCTGATCGCATTTGAACGACTTTAATAATATCCGGCTAATATGGAATCGTGGTCTAAGGTTCAATTTTGGGTTGCAGAGAGCGGTGCCAAGATTATTAAAGACCTTGCTTTCTAGAAAGAATTTATCGAAACAAAAAAGATAAGCTTTGTCTTGGATTGGATTGGGTTGAGTTCGATTCAAAAGTCGCATTCTCGGATCGAATGGGATCCGATCCGATCCGAATTAATTAGATCCGATCCATGTCTAGCTGCAACCATTCCTGTGTGCGACGAGATCTATGTAGCCGGATCCGAACCCTGATCGTTTGCCTATAAATCCACTAATGGGCGATGATTGTATCTACACCGCTGAAGCTTAGGATTCCCCGGGTCAAACTCCACCAGGGTACCATTCTATAGGCATTCTTTAAAGCAAGTAAAGTGTCTAGCTAGAGAGAGACACAAACTTAAGGTGGAGTTTCGCTCCACTCCACCTTAAGTTGCTGCCTTTCTCTAGTTAGACACTTTATTTGCTCTAACGTAAAATAGGATTTGTATATATTATGTCAAATAAGTAAAAAACTGGATTCAAATAGATTCAAGCGCTGAAATTTGATTCTGAATACGTAATTTGGCTTGCACAAAGTGATCATAGCCAGGTCATAGCTCATAGCACAGATTATAGCTTATCCATAGATCATAGCTCATCACAACTCATATCACAAAGTGATTTCCAAGCCTAGATCCAAGCCAGATCTAAACCGGAAACTTTTTCAAGGAAAAAAAAAGATTTTGAATTATTAGTCAGTTTTTTATGTCTTTTATTTTCTTTTCACTAAACATCACAAATTTTTCTTGATAACTGTTGGGTTAAGCTGCTGGATAGAACTGGAATCTAGAACTGGAATCTAGAACTGGAAGCTAGAACTGGAAGCTAGAACTGGAATCTAGAACTGGAAGCTAGAACTGGAATCTAGAACTGGAATCTAGAACTAGAATCTAGAACTAGAAGCTAGAACTGGAATCTAGAACTAGAAGCTAGAACTGGAATCTAGAACTAGAAGCTAGAACTAGAGTCTAGAACTAGAAGCTAGAACTAGAATCTAGAACTGGAATCTAGAACTAGGATCTAGAACTAGAAGCTAGAACTGGAAGCTAGAACTGGAATCTAGAACTGGAATCTAGAACTAGAAGCTAGAACTAGAGTCTAGAACTAGAAGCTAGAACTGGAAGCTAGAACTGGAATCTAGAACTAGAATCTAGAACTAGAATCTAGAACTGGAATCTAGAACTAGGATCTAGAACTAGAAGCTAGAACTGGAAGCTAGAACTGGAATCTAGAACTGGAATCTAGAACTGGAATCTAGAACTAGAGTCTAGAACTGGAATCTAGAATTGGAATCTAGAATCATAGCTAATAGCACAGATATAGCTCATCACAGATTATAGCTCATCATAGATCATAGCTCATCACAGCTCATATCACAAAGTGATTTCCAAGCCCAGATCCAAGCCAGATCTTTTTCCAGGAAAAAAAAACTGATTTTGAGTTATTAGTCAGTGTTCGATTTCTTTCCTTTTCACTAAACATCACAAATTTTTCTTGATAATTGTTGGGTTAAGCTGCTGAATTCCCCTTGCTCTCATCATTTTATTGATTTTTTTTTGGTTTTGAAAAGAAATTTGAAGTTTTCTATTATCGAAATTGATCTATGATATCATTTATAAAAGGTTTTTTTGAAAAATTTCTGCTTTTCTTTTGAATTAGTAACTTTTATAACTCCACAAAATTTTGAAAATTCGATTTTCAATTTTCAATTTTGTTTTTTGTCTTTTTATCTTTTTTTCTTTTAAAGAATACTTTTAGAAGTGCTCAAATTTGGAAATTTTAAAAATTCTTCGCAATTCGAAATCCAGCAGATGAAAATGTCGACGCTGATGAAACGGCTTTGCTCGTGTGTACAAGCGGTGAGTGAATCTTGTTGAAAAAGAGAGGTACTTGTCGGTTAAACGTCCACAAAGGCTCATCTCGGTGAAGCATCCCCATCTCGGTTATCGATTTTCTTTGGACTGATCGACTGATCACTTCAGCAGAGCACTGTACTTCACTGGACACAAGTAGTCAGCTTCTTGCTTAACCGAGTTGAGTCTCTGTGGATTCTGTGGATTCTTTGGATTCTCTGTGGATTCTGTGGATTCTGTAGATTCTGTAGATTCTGTGGATTCTCTGTGGATTCTGGGGATTCTGTAGATTCTGTGGATTCTGTATATTCTGTGGATTCTTCTGGATTCTCTGGATCCTTTGTGGATTCTGTGGATTCTCTGTGGATTCTATGGATTCTGTGGATTCTATGGATTCTGTGGATTCTATGGATCCTCTGGATTCTCTGTGGATTTTGTGGATTCTATGGATTCTATGGATTCTATGGATTCTATGGATTCTGTGAATTCTGTGGATTCTGTGGATTCTGTGGGTTCTGTGGATTCTGTAGATTCTGTGGATTCTTCTGGATTCTCTGGATCCTTTGTGGATTCTGTGGATTCTCTGTGGATTCTGTGGATTCTTTGGATTCTCTGGGGATTCTGTGGATTCTGTGGATTCTGTGGATTCTGTGGATCCTCTGGATTCTCTGTGGATTCTGTGGATTCTCTGTGGATTCTGTGGATTCTGTGGGTTCTGTGGATTCTCTGTGGATTCTTTGGATTCTCTGGGGATTCTGTGGATTCTGTGGATTCTATGGATCCTCTGGATTCTCTGTGGATTTTGTGGATTCTATGGATTCTATGGATTCTGTGAATTCTGTGGATTCTGTGGATTCTGTGGATTCTGTGGATTCTGTGGATCCTCTGGATTCTCTGTGGATTCTGTGGATTCTGTGGATTCTATGGATTCTGTGGATTCTGTGGATTCTCTGTGGATTCTCTGTGGATGTATAACCGACAAGTACCGATTTTTGTTACACTTTACTATAAAAGACTATAATAAATAACTTTCTATGTAATATTCGTAATATTTAGATAGTAACATTCGTAATTTTTCCTTTATACAGTCGACTCTTTCATACAGTCGACTATAACGGACTTTATATAACGCAAAACTATATAACGCAATGGAATTTTGGTCCCCAGGCGACGCTAAACTATATAAAATCTATCCATCTTTCTCGAGATTTATTTAAAGTTGAATTCAAGGAGAGTTTCTTTGATTTTAGAAATTCCAGTAATAAGCTTTTGCATAACTCTTTTCCAATAAGAACTACCAGAATTTGGAATCGATTCCGCAGAGTTTTGAGAGAGTCCAATAATCTCGAAACCTTTAAATGCTTTATTCAGTTGAATAGCGACAAAACAAGAACACAATAATCACCACTTGACATTGAAAGAGTTGAAAATGATCAAAGTTACAAACAAAATTGATTCAAGTGTCCAAATTGGGCGATGATTGTATAGATGCTTTATACAGTTGAATAGCAACAAAAAAAAGATCACAATAATCACCCAGGACACACCTAAAAGATAAAAAGATACCTCAAGAAAGAATCAAAGAGCAATCAAATCAATTGCATCAATTGATTTGATTGCTTAATTGATCAAATCAATTGAAATTGCGCAGTGGGAATATCTAGCTAGGAACGGTGGGAATATCATGAATATAAGGGGGTTTCACAATTTAATAACTCGATTAAAAAAGAAACTGTGGGAGCTAGAAACGGAAACGGAAGGTTAGCTGTTGGAAACGAAGGTTAATGGTTGGAAATGGAAGGTTAGCTGTTGGAAACGGAAGGTTAGTTGTTGAAAACGAAGGTTAGTGGTTGGAAACGAAGGTTAGTTATTGGAAACGGAAGATTAGCTGTTGGAAACAAAGGTTAGCTGTTGGAAACGAAGGCTAGCTGTTGAAAACGAAGGTTAGCAGTTGGAAACGAAGGTTAATGGTTGGAAACGGAAGGTTAGCTGTTGGAAACGGAAGATTAGCTGTTGGAAACGAAGGCTAGTGGTTGGAAACAGAAGGTTAGCTGTTGGATTACGGTTGAATTACAATGAAAAGTAAGCTAAAAAGTAAAACTAAGGTTTTTTGTCGATTAAATTTGTTTGTTCTTTAGAAAATTTAGTTTATTGATGGGCGTAAGAGGGAAAAGTACCGAATTTTTAATGATTCTTCTGATAAATATAATAAAAAGTGGTTTCTTTCGCTTTGATAGCCAAATACTAGACGAACCATGATTTCTCGGCTCTTACCTAGAACTTAGAACACCTAGAACACCTAGAACACTTATTTACGATTGCTAATCATACTCAAAAGCCCGATTTCCTTTAACAACTTTCTCTCTGTCAAAGATGATCAAAAGTTTATCATAATTACAAAAAAAATAAGACAAAGAAGATATCTATCAACCTTTAAATTCGATTTCCAAATTTTCCAACAAAAAGGAACACTTATTTATTCAAAAGATCTACCAGAAAGCAAGCGATTACGCTCGCGCACAAAGAACAAACAGCGATTTTTTTTTTCTTTTACTTTGTAAATGACTTAAAAACAAGAAATTTTTCTCTAAATTTATACCCAGGGGTTTTCGAGGTCGGTGAATCGATTGGCACTATTTATTTTATTTAAATCTAATGGCAATGCTCTTGTTTTCACAAGGAAAAGAATTCACAAGTGCCTAGCTCTATTCGTCGTTATTTTAAATGCAAATTACTTATCAAAATTACTTCTGCTAATCTAAATGAATGCCAGAAAAGTCCTTCAAATGTTTTGCCTTTTTTTTTACCTTTCTTTATAGCCCAAAAACCTCAAGAGAATCGTGGATTCATATTAAAAATCGAAAAATTGATTCCGCAGCCACTTTATTCCGTTACTCAGTTGCCTCATCTAAAGTGCCTCTATTAGAGCTTTTATGGTAATCTATGCCCTCTAAAGTTTAGTAACAAATTAAAGTAGAGAAAATGAGTAATCTTTTGCGATATAACACTTATTTTTAGCATTAACGAGTGCTTAGAAAAAATGATTGAAAAGTAGAGAAAAAAAAAGCTGATTTTCACCGATTTTCAATCATCTTTTTCTCAGCACTCGTTAATGCTAAAAACAAGTGTTATATCTCAAAATGACATCCATTTTCTCTACTTTAATTTGATATCAAAGCGAGTACAAACAAACCTACTGGTGTCGAGATATGAGTGGTTCTTTGAGTGTCAACTTAGACTACGCGACGCTCCTAAAGGGGGTGCCTCTATTAGAGCTTTTATGGTAATCTAGGCCCTCTAAAGTTTAGTATCAAATTAAAGTAGAGAAAATGAGTAATCTTTTGTAATATAACACTTATGTTTAGCATTAACGAGTGCTTAGAAAAAATGATTGAAAAGTGGGGAAAAAAAAAGCTGATTTTCACCGATTTTCAATCATCTTTTTCTAAGCGCTGGTTAATGCTAAAAATAAGTGTTATATCTAGAAAAATCACCCATTTTCTCTACTTTAATTTGATACCTAAACACCTAGAAACAAATGAACAGGTGCTAAGATCTGAGCGTTTGTTTGAGAGTCAACTTAGACTACTTAAAAATCAAAAAAATGAATTAACCTAGCCATTCCGCAGCCACTTTATTCCGTTACTCAGTTGCCTCATCATTTCTCTCATCTTTAAAGTCCGGTTCTGACTCTTTAGAGGCCAAAAAGGTGAAATAGGCGATGAAAAAGAAAGATTGGAGGGAAAGAGGGAAAAGGGGCAAGCAAGAGAGGGCAAGCCCCGCCCCTGGACCCGGGACCCAGGATCCCCCTACTCCCGTCAGAAGCCGATGAGCCTCGCCTTGTGATTCCGGGATCTATTCTATTCCTCATAATATCCCTGGATACGGATTAGACAATTTTCTGCAATTCTCCAATTCTCCAATTCTTTTTCCTCATTCTTTAATGTTGCAATACTCGAAATCGTTTAAATCGATCGGAAAACGTACGGGTGATTTGTACTCGCGAGCGCGCTCGAAATTCGCGCGATCTTTTCGCAACAATCGACAATCCGACCCGGGCTTGGTGAGTGTATTTTGTGTTGAAAATTTTTGTGTATTTTTGACTTTTTAGCGCACTGGATTGGGGAATTTTGGGCTTTTTTCGTTTTTTTTTTTTTTGGTGATCTTTATCGTATGAAAAATGGCTTCAATAATGGTGTTGAATTTGAGTACAAGTACAGTACAAGTACAGTACAGTACAGTACAGTACAAAGTACACGTTTACAATGTAGAAAAAGTGTTATATTTTAGTTTACAGTGTACCATCAAAAAACGAAAGTTTTGCCGCTAGCGGGGGTCGAACCTGCGAGTTTTGAAAGCGGGCTGTCTTTGAACCAATGCTCTAACCGACTGAGCTATGACGACAGGTCGTTGCTCTCCCAGAAAGGCCGTTTTAACAAGCTTTTGAACTCAAACTTAAAACAAAAATCTTTGTCGCTAGCGGGGGTCGAACCCGCGACCCTCGGGGATGGAATCGCCTTGAGACCAATCCTCTAACCGACTGAGCTATGTCGACATGTCGTTGCTCTTCCCAGAAAGAACGTTTTAACAAGTTTTTGAACTCACCAAAGCTCTTTGTCGCTAGCGGGGGTCGAACCTGCGACCCTTGAAAGCCGGCTGTCTTTGAACCAATGCTCTAACCGACTGAGCTATGACGACATGCCGTTGCTCTCCCAGAAAGGCTGTTGAACAAGTAACAAGTTTTTGAACTCAAATTGAACCCAAAAATCTTTGTCGCTAGCGGGAGTCGAACCTTTGACCCTTGAAAGCCGTCTGCCTTCGTACCAATCCTCTAACCGACTGAGCTATGTCGACAAGTCGTCCCACCCCCCAGAAAGGCCGTTTTAACAAGATTTAATCTCAAAATACCCCCGATATGGCTACTGAGAAGATCTTTTGTTTCAATGAGGTGTACTTTGTGCTCGAAAATCTAAACCAAGCCTTTCTAGCGCATTGAACTCTGCAATAAAGCACAGAAATTGCTATTTGATCATTATAAGTCAAAAATAGAAGTGCTTTTTGGATTTGTAATGGATTTCTTTAAAAAAAAAACACCTTTCTTTTGTTTTTTTTTGCCTTTTCACCTGTCTAAAGCTTCAAAAATCTGAAAAAAAATAAGCTAAACAATGATATGCAAATTTTTGACATAATTAAAGTCAAATTTATTGGTTCAGACTTGAAAGCACATTATTTTTTACATAAATTTTTTTCCCCTTCAACTTTTTTTGCTTTTTGTTTTGCTTATATGATGGAAAAATGACGGGTTGTCAGATTTATTGAGATTTCAATCAAAAATGAGCCTTAACTTTTGAGATTTGAGTCAACTTGAGTCAACTTTCTAAAAAAACATCAAATTATAGTTTCCTTTCAAGTTTGCCTTGGTTTAAGATCGAATTTAGACCGAATCGTGCATTCAATTCTTCATCTTTTCAAGAATTTGGATTAAAAGAAACTTAAAGAAACTTTTTGACGCCAGCAGGACTCGAACTTGCGACCCTTGAAACCCGGGCTGTCTTTGAATCAATTCTCTAACCGACTGAGCTATGACTGCACGGTTTCCCTCCCCGGAAAAGAGCTTTTTAACCTAAAAGAGAAATCTTTGCCGTTAGCAGGACTCGAACTTGCGAGCTTTGAGAGGAGTTTACCCTCTAAACCAACGCTCTAACCGATTGAGCTATGGCTGCACGGTTTGCCTCCTCCAAAAAGGGCGTTTTGGTTTGCCTCCCCCGAAAAGGCGCCTCAAAGCTAAAACAAAAACCTTTACCGTCAGCAGGACTCGAACCTGCGACCTTGGAAGCCCGGGCTGTCTTTGAACCAATGCTCTAACCGACTGAGCTATGGCTGCATCGTTTCCCTCCCCCGAAAAGAGCCCTTTAACCTCAAAGCCCAAAGCTTGAGCTCAAAATCCATCCAAAATCGTTAAAAGAGATTCCTGTAGAAAATTCGAGAATCTAGTGCGCCAGAAAGGGTATGTTTGCGTAAAGTGCACACAAAAAACAACTCGAATCTGAATCCACTCAAAAATTCCCCCTCAGCATCCCACTTTTCCTTATTATTCCATTCTTGCAGCGATTTTTCTTTCCTTTTTCCTTTATTTCTCATAGAAAAGGGGAAAGCTTTGTGCATTTTTGATGAAGCCTCTCCCAAAGCCATTCCCATTCATTTTCCCTCTTTTGGCTCAAGCAAATGAATATCAAAGAAGTCAATAGGCTAAAGGAATCTCACGTTTACTTTGTAAGCCAGAAGCCAGCTTTGTAAACCAGAAAGAGCTAAATCTTTGAGAGATTTAATAAAATGAATACCGCCAATCGATTCACCGACCTCGAAAACCCCTGGGTATAAATTTAGAGCAAAATTTCTTGTTTTTAAGCCAATTTACAAGGAAAAGAAAAAAATCGCTGTGTTCTTTGTGCGCGAGCATAATCGCTCGTTTCCTGGCACACGGGCTCGATAGACATCTCTTCACGGAGCCTCTTGCAGCTCGCTCGCTGTGCCTCGGTGGTCTAGTGGTTAGTGTAATGGTTTACCAAGCAGAGGGGCCGGAGTTCGATTCCTTTCCAAGTTTTTCATTCTTCATTTTTGGCATCACTATGCCGAACTTATGTGATCAATTTTGGCCTTAAATTTGCTGGATTTCGGTCTTAAATTTGCTGGACTTGATACAAATCCTCGTATCAATTATTTCACTTAAACTGCAGCCAATTTGAGAGAAGAATTCGCTCTGATTCAAGAGTTTCTGTCTCGATTTTCTTTAGATTGATTTGTCTCGATTCAGAATGCAGAATCGATTCGATTCCACCAAAAACCCAAAGATCAATACTTACCAAACATTTCATGTCATGGAAAAATGGACGAATCTCTTGCCAGCTTTGAGAAAAGTTTGTATTTATTGACTCATCGAATTTTTGTGCGTTTGTTGACAAAAGTCTTTTTTCTTTCTTTTCTTTTCGTCTTTTTGGCTTTCTTTTTGGCTTTCTTTTGAGCGATTTCAAAGAGATTTCTGTCAAACTAGAAAAGAGAAAAAAAAGGGGGGAAATTCGGAGTTTTCACGCGTTTTTGGACAGGTTTTGTATGGGTTTGAAAGTTGAAAAGTTGACATTTCATATTGATTCCTATTGAATTAGATAAAAATTAAGAAAAATTAAGAAAAGCTGAGGGCTGAGGATTACGGTAGCTTACCAGATTATCCACTTTTTAAAAAACGATTCAAGTTTGGTGCTTGAAACTGTTGAAAACTCGTTAAAAGGGCGATGGGTCTTGTTAAAACGCTCTTTCTGACAGACGACCGTCGTGCCTTCATAGCTCAATCGGTTAGAGCGTTGGTCTCCAAACGATCAGATCTGCAAGGGTGGCAGGTTCGATCCCCACTAGCGACAAAGTATTTTTGTTTTTAACTTTAAGCCGAAGACTTGTTTAAAGGCTCTTTCTGACAGACCGCGGTCGTGCCTCCATAGCTCAGTCGGTTAGAGCGTTGGTCTCCAAACGATCAGATCTGCAAGGGTGGCAGGTTCGATCCCCACTAGCGACAAAGTTTTTTGTTTTTCTTCAGCTGAAGCCGAAGACTTGTTAAAAGGCTTTTTCTGACAGACGGCCGTCGTCCCTCCATAGCTCAGTCGGTTAGAGCGTTGATCTCCAGGCTGTGAGGGGCAGGTTCGAGTCCCACTAGCGACAAACATTTTTCTTTTTCAAACTTTCCGCAAACAGGCACTGAATTCCACTTTTCTACTACCTAAATTGGTTTCCCTATGTCATGTAGTTGATTCTAAGCAAAAAATCTATTTGCATAATCTCCATTGAATCCTTGAATGGGGGCCAGGGATCCGGTGTCCACTTGGCATGACTATTTGGAGTATCGAACTCTCTCTCCACAACGAGAACCCACCTCCAATCCTTTGATCCTTCTCTTTCTTCGTCTCTTTTTCGGCACTTTTTCGTTTCTTACACGCTCCAGTAAGCCAAAAATGATGAAAAGTCGAATAAAGGGGTTTTAAAAAAGTCGGATTCGGTTCTAAAAAGCTTGAAATAGTTCTAAATAGTTCTAAATAGATCTAAAAAGTTTTTAAGAGTTCAAAAAAGGCTTTAAAATGGTTTAAAAGGCTTTAAAAAGCTTTAAAAACTTTAAAAAGCTCTAAGAAAGCTCTAAAAAGCTCTAAAAAAGCTTTAAAAAGCTCAGAATAGCTTTAAAAAGCTCTAAGAAAGCTTTAAAATGCTTTAAAAGGTTCTAAAAGGCTTTCAAAAGCTTTAAAAAGCTCAGAAAAGCTCAGAAAAGCTCAAAATAGCTTTAAAAACTTTAAAAAGCCCTAAGAAAGCTTTTAAAAGCTCAAAAAAGCTAATTTTAACCAATTTCTATTCCAAATGTTGTTTTTCTGGGTAATTTTAGGACGTAGAATCCAAATTTTGACATATCAGAGCTTGTGGAAGCAAAAAAACGGAGTTATACGGGGAAAATCGACAATTTTCTGTAATCATCCTACATTTTATCTTTCAAATTGCTTCCAAAAACTCGGATAAGTCAAAATTTTGTTTCTACGCCTTAAAATTACCCAGAAAGACGACTTTTTGAATAGAAATCGATGAAAATTAGCTTTTTTAGGCTTTTTGAAAGCTATTTTGAGGTTTTTAAAGCTATTTTGAGCTTTTTAAAGCTATCTAGGGCTTTTTTGAGCCTTTTTTGAGCTTTCTTAGTGCTTTTTAAAGCTATTTAGTGCTTTTGAAAGCCTTTTAAAGCTATTTTGAGGTTTTTAAAGCTATTTTGAGCTTTTTAAAGCTATTTTGAGCTTTTTAAAGCTATCTAGGGCTTTTTTTGAGCCTTTTTTGAGCTTTCTTAGTGCTTTTTAAAGCTTTTTAAAGGCTTTTAGAGCTTTTGAAAGTTTTCTTGATTTATTTAGAACTGTTTACAGCTTTTTAGAGCTTTTTAGAGTTTTTTGGACCTTTTTAAAGCCTTTTAAAGCGCGAAAAAGGTGCGCAAATGTCTGTGTGCGCAAAAAAAAGACCCATTTTGTCTTACTCGCGTTAAATGGAGACTAAAAAAAGAAAAGGTGAAAGGAAAAATGTCCTTTGTGATCACCAATGCAAAAGCAACCTTTCTAGCGCACGGAATTCTTTCATTTTGCTCAGTTCTCGTAAACGCGCCCCATCTGGCGCACTGAGAGGACAAGGGGCAATTTGCTGCAGTAAGAAGAAGAATTCATTGCTCTAGAAAGTGTGCATTTAGGTATTTACACTTTTCAAGCACAAACGCCACCAAAAGCTATCGTTTCTTTGCTTTAGACGCAATTTAGCTTAGACGCAAGCTTCTAATCCCCTTAATTCAGCTTCAGCTTTAGTTCCAAGCTTCTAATCCCCGTTTACAGCAGTGATTTCTGCAAAAAAAAAAGGGGGAAAAGAGGGAAAAGAGGGAAAATCGGGTTTTAAATGTCTAAAAATAACAAAATTATTCTCAGGGATTAGTTGACGGGTTTGATGGGATTAGTGAGCTCTCGATTTATCTCAAATTTGTTGCTAAAAGTCGCTAAATGTCGCTAAATGCTTGCTGAAACGCTAAATGTAAATGTTGCTGGCTTGTTAAGCTGAAACCACGATTTTTCTGCTTAAAAAATAGCTATTTAGTTTGAAAAGTCGATTTTTGGCGGTCTATGAATAAATATATAATAAACTTTGAAAAATCTAGATTCTAGAAAGATCTAGATTCTAGAAAAGGCTAGATCTAGATTACAGTAGTCTAGGCTGGTATTAGTATCCTAGACTACTGCACTAGACTACTAGACTAGACAGTAGTCTAGGATACCAATAGCAGCCTAGACTACTGTAAGACTACTATTAGTATCCTAGACTATTGTAAGACTCCTATTAGTAACCTAGACTACTGTAAGACTACTATTAGTGTTCTAGACCACTGTAAGACTACTATTAGTATTCTAGACTATTGTAAGACTACCATTAGTATTCTAGACTACTGCAAGACACTAGACTACTAGACTAGACAGTAGTCTAGGATACCAATAGCAGCCTAGACTACTGTAAGACTACTATTAGTATCCTAGACTACTGTAAGACTCCTATTAGTCTCCTAGACTACTATAAGACTATTATTAGTATCCTAGGCTACTGAAAGACTACTATTAGTATCCTAGACTACTGTAAGACACTAGACTACTAGACTAGACAGTAGTCTAGGATACCAATAGCAGCCTAGACTACTGTAAGGCTACTATTAGTATCCTAGATCCTACTGTAGTCTACTATTAGTCTCCTAGACTACTGTAGCCTACTATTAACGTTTACACGACTACTATTAACGTCTACTTTATTTCCCAAGTACTGTAGATGGGAAAGGATACTGTACGCACGCTGAAAGTTACCGTTTTTAACCCTAATTCTTGTTGTCGTCACCAAATAGTTGATCTTTTTTTTTTGGACTGGAAAGAAACCCCCGAATCGACTCTTTTTTCCTTTTATTTCTCTCCATGGAGACACATTTCCGGGCATATTTTCTCGATTTTATTCCCATATTTATATTCGAGTCAAAATGGAGAAAAAATTCGTTGACTAAGGGTTGAAAAGAAAAAGAAATTGGCCTCGATCTAAGGAAACGATGGCTGAGAATGGCTGAGAAATGTGCCCGGAAATGAAAGCAAAGAAATGCTGAGCGAAATTGAAAAGTTATTCAAGAGATTCTACAGGATTTCCTCTACAAATGTCCCAAAATTATGAAGCGAAATAAAAGCAGCTAGCAAATGTCTAACTTTTTTTTAAAGTGTAGAGATTTAAATAGTGATTTAAAGTTAAGTTAAATAGAGATTTAAAGCCCTAATTCTTGGCTAGATTTAGATATAAAAAGCTTTTGAATTGGATGCAGATGACTGCATATACGATTTTAAGATCAGCAAAAACCCTGCCGAATCACATCGTGATCTCTGTTCCACTTTTGGAGCACAAGTTATGACCGAAAGACTAGTTTGCTAGTTAGCCAGCACTAGTTTGCTGAATTCCGAGAAGGTATTGAATCTCTTGAAGCAGAACCACATAGGCATCGCTCGGCAGCGATCGATAAGAATGAATTGAAGCTTATTGAAGCTTATTGAAGCTGATTGAAGCTTATTGAAGCCGATAGAAGCCGACTGAAGCTTATTGAAGCCGATAGAAGCCGATTGAAGCCGATTGAAGCTTATTGAAGCTTATTGAAGCTTATTGAAGCCGATTGAAGCCGATTGAAGCTTCTTGAAGCTTCTTGAAGCCGATAGAAGCTTATTGAAGCCGATAGAAGCCGATTGAAGCTTATTGAAGCCGATAGAAGCCGATAGAAGCTTATTGAGGCCGATCGAAGCCGATTGAAGCTTATTGAAGCCGATAGAAGCCGATTGAAGCTTCTTGAAGCTTCTTGAAGCCGATAGAAGCTTATTGAAGCCGATAGAAGCTTCTTGAAGCCGATAGAAGCTTCTTGAAGCCGATAGAAGCTTATTGAAGCCGATAGAAGCTTCTTGAAGCCGATAGAAGCTTCTTGAAGCCGATAGAAGCTTATTGAAGCCGATAGAAGCTTCTTGAAGCCGATAGAAGCCGACTGAAGCCGATGGAAGCTTATTGAAGCTTATTGAACAGAGCTTATTGAAATATTATGAAAACCCTTTCATAATTCATCTTTCTAAACACAAATCTTAGCTAAAATTCATAAAAACAAATGAGACGGGGTTAACTGAAACATTTCAACATCATTTCACGAAGAGATTTGTGGCTTAGCCGCTTCCCATTGGATTTTTCCCGATAATGATCGACTCTAATTATCTGGACGAGAGGAAAAAAGCCACTCTTTTTCTCTCATAGCTTTTCTCTCATAGCTTTTCTCTCTCTTAGCTTGTTTCATTTGAAAGTGAGAAGAGGCTTTTTAAAATTGCATTCAACACTGGGAAAAAGTGGGTAATCCATCAGGGAAAGAGTTAAGGAAAAGGGAAAATTTCAATTCTAGAAGCTGAAAATTTCGGGATAGATAGATATCGAGATTTCTTTGATAGAGAACTTTGAAAAGTGATTTGGAGGAGGATTTTAGGAGAAGATTAGGCAAAAAAAGCCAATCTTTCCCTAGAAAAGCCCCTTTAAAGCCAAATCCAGCTTACAATTAGCTTTTGGCTGACTGAAATTCGATTGCTTATCGCTGACAACTAGCTTCTTCTCGCTGAGAACCAGACCGAGCTTCTGGCTGATGGAGCTAGCTTCTGGCTGATGGAGCTAGCTTCTGGCTGACCGAGCTAGCTTCTGGCTGATGGAGCTAGCTTCTGGCTGACCGAGCTAGCTTCTGGCTGATGGAGCTAGCTTCTGGCTGACCGAGCTAGCTTCTGGCTGATGGAGCTAGCTTCTGGCTGATGGAGCTAGCTTCTGGCTGATGGAGCTAGCTTCTGGCTGATGGAGCTAGCTTCTGGCTGACCGAGCTAGATCAAGTCAGCAAAAGCATGATCAGAATTGTTTCCTTGCCTTGCCGTGTTCTCGGGGATTTCTTAGCACAAAGACCCATACAAAAGATTACTAACAACACTACAAACCCATACAAAAGACGCCACGTTGTTGTTAATATTGCGATGTACAGCTTTACCCTTGCTCTCGCTTTGCGGCCATTTTTCTTAGACTAGACAACAGTTTTTCTAAAAGCTTTTATACCATCGTGTAGCCCAATTCAAGGGCTACATTTTGATACCAAATTCGCAAAGCAAAAGGCTTGGCAAATGGCAATTCCATTTGGCGTACAATTCTGTAGGTACAGTACAATTCTGTAGGTACAGTACAATTCTGTAGGTACAGTACAATTCTGTACGTACAATATAATTCTGTACGTACAATATAATTCTGTACGCACAGTACAATCCTGTACGCACAGTACAATCCTGTACTTACAGTACAATTCTGTAGGTACAGTACAATTCTGTACGTACAATATAATTCTGTACGTACAATATAATTCTGTACGCACAGTACAATCCTGTACGCACAGTACAATCCTGTACTTACAGTACAATTCTGTAGGTACAGTACAATTCTGTACGTACAATATAATTCTGTACGCACAGTACAATCCTGTACTTACAGTACAATTCTGTAGGTACAGTACAATTCTGTAGGTACAGTACAATTCTGTACGTACAGTACAATTCTGTACTGAGCACAAAAACTATTATCAAAAAAGTAAATTATCAAGATTATTTCAAATTCAGCAAGGCGGCGATCAGTGGACAGTCTCCGTCGACTATGATGGCACAATTGATGGACATTTGTGCGTGAATCGGGGAGATCGTGTTGAGGTCAGCAAAAAAAAAGCACAAGCATGGACCGGCTGCCGTAATCTCCGACCTAATTAATAACTGTTACAGTAAACCAATTTGATGCAAATGAAGGCTTACGGTGACATAGATCGATTACCGCGAGCTAGCCAAATTTTTATCTATCACGACTGTAACTGGATTACTATAGACGGTTACGGTAGCTTGAGCTGCAATTATTTGACCCGAGCAGGCACTTTAAAGCTACCATAACCCTATAATAAGCTGGCTCCGTACCTGGTTGCCTTACCTGGCTACTGTAAGCTGGCTACCATAGCTGGCTACGGTAAGCTCGCTACCGTACCTGGCTACCGTACCTAGCTACTGTAACCGTAATTTAGTACAGTAGAAGGGTTACGGTAGACGCCAATTGCTCAAAACGACTGGGATAGCCTTTTTAGCCATAGATTATCGTAACCTTAACCCAAATAGTAGCTGTTACAGTAATCCAATACACTCACGGTAGCTGGTAACTATTTCAGACGTAAACGGGCTATTGCTTTCATCCTTTCAGCCCTGAATTGGCCTTGACTCAATTAGTTTTTACAGTAATCCACGGGTTACGGTGGCTTGAGGGTGCTTTAGAAAGCCTATATGAGGCGTAATAGTGGAGCAAATCAAGCAAATCAAGTAAATCAATCCTTGAAAAAGCAGCGAATCATTGCCGGGTAAAAGATAAGGTCAATTTCAAAGCGAGGACTCGACCCAGCCATAGCTCAGTTAGCCAGCCAGCTATGGCTGTAGCTATGGCTCCAGCCATAGCTACAGTCCTCAGCGGAGGACTGTAGATCGAGCAGCTATCCTTAGGACAATGATTCGAATCCGGTTGGCCGGAATTCTTTCTTCTTTTAGACACACATTCAATTCCTTTCAATTTCGCTTTCATTTCATTCTAAACGTGATCAAAATTCAGTAAATATAAGAAAATCTAAAGGAAAGATTATCCTTAACTTTAATCTGCAGCTTTAATCTCCTCTTTGCAGCTATTTTGAAGCTGTTTTCCAAAAAATTGCCTCAACCGGATTCGAACCAGTGAGCCAAGGATAGCCGGTCGATCTAGAGTCCTCCGCTCTACCAACTGAGCCATGGACGGTCGTGGCCGAAGCATTTTTTTAGCTCTTTTAAAGCAAAAGCTTTAAGTTAGTCAAAAAGAAGCAGCCCAGGAAAAAGATAAAGATGCCAAAAGATAACCCCATCTCCAACCCGGCAACCCGTCCCAGCCATAGCTCAGTTGGTAGAGCGGAGGACTGTAGAGCGAGCAGCTATCCTTAGGTCACTGGTTCGAATCCGGTTGGCTGGAATTCTTTTGGTTTTTTTTTGTTTTTTTACTGACAATACGTCAAAAGGGTGTATTCTAGATAATTTTATTTAAAAATGATTTAAAGATGACGAAATTCTGGTTAGAATTGATTGAAATCTACAATATTTTCAATTTTTCAGTAGATTAATTCGTATTCGAGAAACAGAAGAAATTCAGGGAAATTTAAGTGAATTAGCTCTCGGCTAACTGTCGTTTCAAAGCTTGACTCGATTACTGTAACCCTAATCAATTAGTAGATGTTGTAGTAACCCAATTGGCAGCTTTTGGCAACTGGCAGCTGGCAACAGGCAGCTGGCAACAGGCAGCTAAAAGGATTACGGCAGCTTGAACATGCTTTAGAGCGATCAGCCGAGGCTTAACAAATCACTTTCTATCAAAAGATAAGCTCCATTTCAACCCGGCGGCTCGCCCAGCCATAGCTCAGTTGGTAGAGACTGTAGATCGAGCAGCTATCCTTAGGTCAGGATCAACTAGACCAAGCCAGGGCTAACAATAGTTTAAGAACAATGCAATAGATGAGGCTAGGTTCAGTCAAAGCTGTAAGAAAAAGCTTAAAAACCTAACAATAGAGAGAACCAACAATAGAGAGCCAAGTGAAAGATAAGCACAATTTCAAGCCCTTCTCTCACCCAGCCATAGCTCAGTTGCAAGAGCGGAGGACTGTAGAGCGGAGGACTGTAGAAGCTATCCTTAGGTCACTGATTCGAATCCGGTTGGCTGGAAGTTTTTGGTTTTTTTTGGTGTTAAAACTTTCGCAAATTGCTTTAATCATTTCTGTAATCATTTCCGCAATCATTTCCGCAATCATCTCCGCAATCATTTCTACAATAATTCTTTTCAGTTAATCGAATCCCCAGGTGGTACAACGGATCTCGTATTGGTGGCGTTAGCTGATGCGCGTGAACGACAAGGGCTCGTCCCATTCTCGATCCTCTTGCCCGGTTTGTTATTTGAATTTTACTTTGAATTAATTTAAATCAAATACCCAGCTTGCCAATGTTCGAATTTCAAACAGCCGGGCATTTTTCGTTTCTTTTTTCCCAAAACATTGTAATATTCTTGAAATAAAGACAAAAACTGAAAAACTGAATGATTCGTTTCCAATTTTATATTCAATATTTGCCTTTTTCTTTTCTGAAGTGGTTCAAAAGGAAACGGGAAACTGGAGAACATTGATTTACTATTGAAAAGATTGTTTATTGTAGAAACAGATTGATTATTAATATATTCCCTCCTTGATTAGACTTAAAGATTGATATTCCCTCCTTGACTAGATTTAAAGATTGATATTCCCTCTTTGACTAGACTTAAAGATTGATATTCCTACCTTGACTAGATTTAAAGATTGATATTCCCTCTTTGACTAGACTTAAAGATTGATATTCCCTCCTTGACTAGATTTAAAGATTGATATTCCCCCCTTGACTAGATTTAAAGATTGATATTCCCTCCTTGACTAGATTTAAAGATTGATATTCCCTCATTGACTAGACTTAAAGATTGATATTCCCTCCTTGACTAGATTTAAAGCCGTAGGGTTTTCTATGGAAGTTTTCTATGGAAATGGAAAGTTATGTAGGTTTTCGTGAAGCAAAATCGGTTTCTTTTTACTTAAATCAAGTTTTTTTCAAGTAAAAAGACCAAAACTCAAGAATTTCTTCGAAAAAAATGTTTTATTTGAGAGATTTTTTAGTTAAAATGTTACTAAAAAGGTCTTTTTTTAATAAAAATTTCTTTTTTTAGTAAAAATCTCTTTTTTTTTTAATAAAAATGTCTTTTTTTTCATAAAAATGTCTTTTTTTTCATAAAAAATCTCTTTTTTTTTAATAAAAATGTCTTTTTTAATTAGAGAATTGCTTTTTTCTTTATTTTAAACAATAATTTCAGCCTTGTAGAGAGATTTTTAAAGCTAATTTCTTATTGTTGATGATTTTGATTGATTTGAATCATTTTTTCTTTGTTTTTTCTTTGATTTCTTTTATAGAAATGTTTTCTGAAAGAGATTCTTTTCTATTTAATAATTAGGGCTTTAAAAAGAGCTTAAAAAGAGCAAAAAAAACTCATTTTCAACTATTTTAAATCAAAATTGAATCATTTAATTGAAAAAAAATTGAAAAATTTATTAGAAAAAGTTAGAAAAAAAAAATTTTGACTTGAAAAAAACTCTTTTAAATGCTTATTTTATTGCTAGATTCTAGAAATGCCTTTTAAAAGGTAAATTAAGAGATTAGTAAGTATTCTGAAGCTTATTAGATGATTAAAGATTGAATTAGCCAAAAAAAATCAGCAGTTTTCTTACTCGTAGACCTGCTAAACGAGTCCGAGCAAAATTTTTAGACACTTTGACTCGGCCTTTGATTTTTCACTGTTCAAAGCTCCGTCAAGCATGAAACCCAGTTCTCTCGAAAGCCCTTGTTCTAAGCTTCATTTTGATCCTAAACATGACTAGGTTCTGTTTTGTCATTCTTTAGATTTCGATCATTTTAGATCAAAATTTTTCTGAACTTGTTTAGCTAATCGAGTCCGGCGAAGGATTGATCGAAATCTAGTTACTGCTCAAAGCTTCGTCAAGCATGAAACCTAGTTCTCTCGAAAGCCCTTGTTCTAAGCTACATTTTGATACTAAACATGACTAGGTTCTCTTTTGCCATTCTTTAGATTTCGATAAATCTTTCGGACTCGATAATCTTAACGAGTTCAGAAAAATTTTGATCTAAAATGATCGAAATCTAGAGAATGACAAAACAGAACCTAGTCATGTTTGGTATCAAAATGAAGCTTAGAACAAGGGCTTTCGAGGGAACTGGGTTTCATGCTCGAGGGAGCTTTGAGCCGAAAGAAATCGAAGCGCGAGGCAGAGCGTCTGAAAATTTTGCTTGGACTCGTTTAGCAGGTCTATGAGTAAGATAATTGTTGATTTTTTTGGCTAATTGAATGTCTAATTGAATGTTTAATTCAATATCTAATTGAATATCTAATTGAATAACTAATTCAATGGCTATTTCTTCATCTAATTCAATGTCTAATTCAATGGCTATTCCTTTCTCTATTTCTTTCTCTATTTCTTTCTCTATTCCTTTCTCTATTTCTTTCTCTATTTCTTTCTCTATTTCTTTATCTAATTCAATCTTTAGCCACTAACAAACTACGAAATCTATTCAAAAATTTAGCCCAATTAAATCCAGATTTGGTAGATTTCGATGAAAAGAATAGGGTTTTTAGCGTCGTTGATCATTGATCGATTTCCCAAATCATTGAGCGATTTTTTGACTGATTCTTGACTTAGATCTTGACCATTGTATCACTGAAATAGTCAAACTAAAAGCCTCAACAACTCTTTTATCAACAAAAATCAACAAGCATCAACAAAAATCAACAAAAATCAACAAGAATCAACAAAAATCAACTATAAACTCTTTTGAAAAGCCAAGGGATGACTGACTGTGTACTTTTCCACTTCAAATCCCCCTTGCCCATTCTCTGTTACTTTTAAAGCTTTCCGATTCGCTCAACACAAACACAAAATTCTCAATCAAGTGATTTGAAGAGCTGAAGAAGCTCTTTTCAAAGCTGAAGAGCTTTTTCAAAACTTTCACCCATTTCTTTTTGATTGATTTGATTTTTGATTGATCGGCTCATCGAGATCCACTCAACAACTTTTAAAGGCAGATTCTTGCTATCATCCTTGCTATGATCTATGATCTATAACCTATGATTCTATTCTTGAGTTGTCAAACATTGTGACACTGTGTTCTAAACGAATTCTGGACTTTTGAAACGATTTTTTTGGATCTAAGCTTGAGTTTTGTACTTGACTTCTGTACTTGGCAGGTTTAAGTCCGAGAATCTAGAACTAAACACCAAGTCTGGTGTCTGGACCAGCGGTTATTGTTCTAGGGTAGACAGGACCTGGTCTGGCTTGGATTGACCTTGAGCCTGACTTGGTCCTGAGCCGGACTTGGTCTGGCTTGGACTGATCCTGAGCCGGACCTGATCTGGCTTGGCTTGGGTTGATCTTGAGTCTGAGCTGGCTTGGCTTGGCTTGGATTGCTCTTGGGCTTGAGCTGGCCTGGCTTGGACTGATCTTGAGCCTGATCTGGCCTGGCCGGGCCTGGCTTAGACTGATCCTGAGCCTGACTTGACTTGGATTGATCATGAGCTTGAGCTGGCCTGACTTGGCTTGGACTACTTGACCTACAGAATATTCAAAATTGCGACTTTTGAGCTCGCAGATTGTTTAACGCTCACAAGATTGGTTTCTATAAAAATTGAGAAGATCAGGCTCGAGACCCGGGTATTTCCTTCTTTCTTTCTTCCTCCATGTCTTTCCTTCTTCCTCTTTGTCTTTCCTTCTTCCTTTCTTCTTCCTCCTTGTCTTCCCTTCTTTCTCTTACCAAGTTAAACCACCGGATATCAGTGGTTAACGCAATTGGCTTGGGTTCAATCCCGGAAATCCATTAAAACTAATTCTCTACAAAATAATATTTAAAAGAGAACTCAAACAGCGCCTCAACTCAACAAAGGATCATTTTTTTTCACAAAATCGATAAACTGTCATCTAGAGTAAACGGTTGGAGGGATCTTCCTGAAAATTTGGTAACTGATGTAATTGAGTGTGCTCTATCTTTTTTATATAAACACCAAAGGAGGTTTATGTGGAAGAAACTGCTCAAGCAATGAGTCGGACTTTTTGTCATTTTGATTAGCTGTGTTTGGGAATCCATAAAAATCCCAAAAAAAGGAAAGCTTTGTGGAATCTCTCAAAAGCCATTTTGTAAAGAAATAGTGGACCATTTTGATAAAACAAAACGTGTATTTAAAGAAGGTTTTATGGGTGCAAAAGTTTCTTTAAATTTCGGCGCCGACTCATTCTCCCCAACCCAATAGTAATTTCTCGTCTCCATAGCTCCAACCTAGTCTTCTATCGCCTCCATCTATCGTCTCCATAAGCTCTAAATCTCGCAAAGCTCGGAGCAAGCTTTGATCTGAATCTAGCCTTACTCTTTGGCATTTTATCGGCACTTTTGCAGCTTTATAGCTTTTCCAGCTTTTAGCTTTATCCTTTTATAGCTTTAGAAAGAGATTTTTCAATTTTCTTCTCAAAAATCCTTTCTTTTTCAGTCAATTTCTGGTTAAAACAGGTGATTTTTGCCAGTTTTTAATGATTTTCACCTTAAAAAAATGATTTTAGACCAAAATTAGCTGAAAATTAGCCGAAAATTCTTTTCTGCGCAAAAAGTTGTTTGCTTTTTTTTTGTTGATTTGCTTTGCTCATTTTGCTGATTTACTATTTTCTCTGGTTTCTCTAGATCTATTGGGTTGGGGACTATGACTCGGCGCCAAACTTTAAAGGGACTTTTTGCACACATAAAGCCTTCTTTAAACATACGTTTGGTTTCATCAAAAGGATCCACTATTTCTCTACAAAATCACTTTTGAGAGATTCCACAAAGCTTTTCTTTCGTGGAGTTTATGGACTCCCAAACACAGCTAGTCAAAATGGCAAAGAGTCCGACTCATCATTTGAACAGTTTCTTTCACATAAACCTTCTTTGGTGTTTATATAAAAAGATAGAGCACATTCAATTACTTAAGTTGCCAAATTTGCAGGAAGATCCCACCAATGCTTTTTTCTAGATCACAGTTTGTAGTTTTTGTGAAAAAATGGCTTTTTCTTGAGCGGAGGCGATGTTTGAATTTTCTTTTAAATGTGATTTTGTAGAGAATTAGTTAACCATTCTACTCATATCAAACGCATATTATTTGACGAAGTCGAATTGAAGTTTTAGACATTTTTTTGATTTTCGGCGCCGACTCATTCTCCCCAACCCAATAGCTTTTCTATTTAATATTTCTATCTAATTTTTTAAGGTTTATAGTAGAGTTCGGCAAACAAAACCAAAACCAAAACAGACCAAAACCAAAACCAAAACCAAAACAAACCAAAACTCAATTTGCATATAAATTAACATGTAAATTTAAAACTGTAAAATGTAAATTTAAAATTGTAAAATGCAAATTTTAATGTAAAATGCAAATTAGCCTTTCACTTTTTCTGACTCCCCAAAATCTGGGGGGTAGTCAAAACAGCGCCATAATAGACCCCCCCAAAATCTCGCGGCCGAAAAAAAAACCAAAACACGACCTCGAAATTTCGAAACAAAAAATAGCCTATGGGATAGATTTTTGGATGCTAATTTCAAATCTGCAAACAGATTTTCGCTAGCTCCTCCCAGTCGCGAGATATTGGCGAGTTTTGGTTTGTTTTGGTTTTGGTTTTGGTTTTGGTTTGTTTTTTTAAAAAAAAAAATACATTTATTGAAAGCCAATAATGTGATACAAACAAAGGATACATAATAAGACATAACGGTCTAAATACACAATTTTTATGGCACTGCGGCCGTTATCCCTATTATCCCTATTACCCAAATGTTGTGAAAGAAAAAACCCCACTTGGTGGGAAAAAGAAACATTTTTATCTTGCCAGCGTGATTGAACCCTCGACCTTCCGCCTAAAAGACAAGACTTCTAACCGGTCGGCCATCTGGCCTTGGCCATCTGGCCTTGACCATCTGGCCTTGGTTTTGGTTTGGTTTTGTTTTGGTTTTGTTTTGGTTTTGGTTTTGGTTAAGTTTTGTTTTTCGAAGTCTAGTTTATAGTATTATATGGAATATTTGAATACAGCAAATCGATAAAGAAAAGAAATTTTTTTTAAAAGTTACCGATCCCGCAAGCTTGACGCTCGTTACAAAGCGTTAAAAGTGATTTTGAAGAAATTTATTTTGTAAAAAGTGATTAAAAATAAAGATATTGTCACTAGATAGCTTGCAGATGACAAATTCGCAAAAATTTGAAAACAAATTCCCCACCATGACGCTAGCAAGCCAAAAAACGAAAATTAAGCATACGAAATTTGCGCCGAAAGACCAGAGGCGCAAAAGCTTACAGCGCAAAATCTTACGGCGCAAAAGCTTACAGCGCAAAAGCTTACAGCGCAAAACCTTACAGCGCAAAAGCTTACAGCGCAAAACCTTACAGCGCAAAAGCTTACAGCGCAAAAGCTTACAGCGCAAAATCTAACAGCGCAAAATCTAACAGCGCAAAATCTTACAGCGCAAAAGCTTACAGCGCAAAACCTTACAGCGCAAAATCTTTCGGTGCTAAATCTTTTGGCGCAACATCTTACAGCGCAAAATCTTTCAGCGCAAAATCCAAAAACTTGCTTGCCATTTTCCTTTCGATTCCTATTTAGCAAAAACGGGTAAAAGATTCGGAAACAGGGTAAAATTCTGCATCGAATGGTCTAAATCTCATTTCGATTAGCCACGATTTCGTGACCTTCTCTTGTCAACTTTAAATCTCTTTAGGAACTACTGTAGGCTTTAGTGATTACTGTAGGCTCTGGGGATTACTGTAGGCTTTAGGGACTACTGTAGGCTTTAGGGACTACTGTATGTTTTAGAAAGCCTACAGTAATCCCTAGGAACTCTAGGAACTTCGTGATCTTCCCTTATGAACATTTTAAAAGTTTTTTCAAGGATTTTGAGGTTTTTAAGGTTGTAAATAACAAGAATTTGTGTGTTTTTTTGGTGAAACGTTGTCATTAATATTTCCCGAGGTATTTTATTTGCTCGAATGAGTCCATTCAAAGAAAACGCATTCAAGTTTATTTAGGGTAAAAGAAAGAAACATTTTTGAAGCATTTATGGGTTTATTTCGAGGTTGATAGTGCGGAAAGGTGTGCCAGAAAGGTTGTGTTTAGGCGAAAGCATGACACAATTCGAAACAAGGCTCTTTCAAAGCGATTTTTGATTTGAAAAATGATTTCTCAAGTATTTTAGGGAAATTGAAACGAGAAATAGAAGAAATTCATATAGTTTTTGAGGCGTTTTGGAAGCTTTTTTCCGCTTTTTTCCTTTTCTGAATCTGCAATTAGTGCTTGGTGAGGAGACGAATCGAAAAAAAGGAAAATTGCCCCTTTTTCCCCTTTCATTACATTGATTTCAACTTTCCTTTCAACCAAAACACCCTTTGAGTTTCTTTTTTTAAAACTTTAACGCTTCGAATTCGGTTTTCAGTGTACTTTGTGCTTGGATTTTGTAAATAAACCCTTTCTAGCGCACTAGATTCTTCAATTTTCTTCAATCAATCTTCAAGAGCTCAAAAAGTTGTTAAAAAGGGCTTAGGCTTAGGCTTGATACCAGACTCGCATCAATCGAAGGCCCTAGATGGCCCTAGACGGCCCTAGACGGCCCTAGATGGCCCTAGATGGCCCTAGATGGCCCTAGAAGGTCCTGGTGAATGGCAATTCCATTCAGCGCAATTTTTGTTTTTACACAGCCGCGCAACCTTGGTGGTCCCTATTTTGAGCTTAAGACTTGTTAAAACGCCCTTTCTGGGGGGGAAGCGAGCCGTGCCACCATAGCTCAGTCGGTTAGAGCATTGGTCTCAAGGCAGTCCTCAGGCAGAGGACGCAGGTTCGACCCCTACTGGCGTCAAAGATTGGATCAAAGATTCTTGTTTTAACTTTGAGCTGATAACTTGTTAAAACCCCTTCCTAGGGGAGGGGGAGCCGTGCCACCATAGCTCAGTCGGTTAGAGCATTGGTTCAAAGGCAGCCAGAGGTCGTAGGTTCGATCCCTGCTGGCGTCAATGATTCTTTGTTTAGCTTGGACTCGAAACTTGTTAAAAGCCCTTTCTGGGGGAGGAGAGCCGTGCAGCTATAGCTCAATCGGTTAGAGCATTGGTTCAAAGGCAGCCAGAAGCCAGAGGTCGTAGGTTCGATCCCGGCTCGGGCTCGGGCAAAGCTTCGATCCTGGTTCTTATTTAACTTTGAGCTGATAACTTGTTAAAAGTCTTTTCTGGGAGAAGGCCTTCATGCTTCCATAGCTCAGTCGGTTAGAGCATTGGTCTCAAGGCGGCCCTCTTCCAAAAGTCGCAGGTTCGATCCCTGTTCGCGCAAATGTTTTTCTTTTTCTTAAAAGATTGGAGTGCATTAGAAAGCGTGTGTTTACAGATTTGAGCACAAAGAATACCAAATAAACTTCAATTTTCCATTAACTTAAAGCCCACAATGAACGGATAAAGCAAAAAATAGGCAAATGAGTGTAAACGCACATTCTCTAGCGCACTCGAGATCCCTATTTTCTTTGAGTCCCTACAAAATCCCTAGAGCGAATCGCTGGCGAAAACACAACGATCCTAGTGCACTAGGAAGAGTTGAGTGCACTAGAAAGGGTGTGTTTCCAATCCAAATCCAATCCAATACACTCATCAGCTCTAGCCTCAAGTCTAAAAGATAATTCTCAAATATTATCCCAAATCCCAAATCCCAAAAACTTTCCTTTTCTCCCTCTTTAGATTCCCCATTTTTTTGGTAATTCTTCTTTCTTTTTCCCCAATTCGTCTGGCCTCAAGGATAGGTCTGGACTCAAGGATAGGCTTGGCCTCAAGGATAGGTCTGGCCTCAAGGATAGGTCTGGCCTCAAGGATAGGATTGGCCTCAAGGATGGGTCTGGCCTCAAGGATAGGCTTGGCCTCAAGGATAGGCTTGGCCTCAAGGATAGGCTTGGCCTCAAGGATAGGTCTGGCCTCAAGGATAGGTCTGGCCTCAAGGATAGGTCTGGCCTCAAGGATAGGATTGGCCTCAAGGATAGGTCTGGACTCAAGGATAGGTCTGGACTCAAGGATAGGCTTGGCCTCAAGGATAGACCGGGCCTCAAGGATAGGCTTGGCCTCAAGGATAGGTCTGGCCTCAAGGATAGGCTTGGCCTCAAGGATAGGCTTGGCCTCAAGGATAGGCTTGGCCTCAAGGATAGGTCTGGCCTCAAGGATAGGCTTGGCCTCAAGGATAGGCTTGGCCTCAAGGATAGGTCTGGCCTCAAGGATAGGCTTGGCCTCAAGGATAGGTCTGGCCTCAAGGATAGGCTTGGCCTCAAGGATAGGCTTGGCCTCAAGGATAGGCTTGGCCTCAAGGATAGGCTTGGCCTCAAGGATAGGCTTGGCCTCAAGGATAGGTCTGGCCTCAAGGATAGGTCTGGCCTCAAGGATAGGCTTGGCCTCAAGGATAGGCTTGGCCTCAAGGATAGGCTTGGCCTCAAGGATAGGTCTGGCCTCAAGGATAGGCTTGGCCTCAAGGATAGGCTTGGCCTCAAGGATAGGTCTGGCCTCAAGGATAGGCTTGGCCTCAAGGATAGGTTTGGCCTCAAGTCTAAGATAATTTTCAAATATTATCCCAAATCCCAAAAACTTTCCTTTTCTCCCTCTTTAGATTCCCCCTTTTTTTGGTAATTCTTCTTTCTTTTTTCCCCGAATTCCCTTCTCGTGTCCCTTCTTCATAAATTTCTGAATGATCACGATCTTGTCCTTCATTTTTCCCCTTTTTCCCCCTTTTTTTCCTTAAAAATTTCCCACCGCAAAATTTTTTTGATAAAATTTTTGAGAATTTCCTCTCTCTAGAAATTTTTCTATTAGAAATTAGCTCTTTTTAAGTTTTAGAAATAATAATTGGGAAGTTTTATGAATTAAAATGAGATTTGGAGTGATACGGTTTAATTATATTGAGCCTTTTTCAGATAAATAACAGGTGAGATTACGTAATCACTTTGAAAACTAGGTAACGTGAAAGATTTGTTCAATTTACCGCATTTTAGAGATTCTCAGACCAGGCTAGGCCAGACTGAAGGCAATTTTGACTTAGTACCTAGTAATGTTAGGTCGACTTTAACATTACCTAGTAGGTAATGTTAAAGTCTGGAGATCATCCATGAAGCTTTCCGTTGATGATCCTGACCTTTCGATCAGCTCTACCAGCTGACTTCGCTCGTTCAAATCATTTTTTTTTCATTCATTCGTTCGTTCCGAAATCACGCTTGTCGAATTCCTCGTTAAATTTTGATTTAGAAAAAGTGATTAACCGGTTTAATCAGATTATCTGCGTTTTTAACTCATTGTTCTAATTCCTTCTAAAGATTCTCAATAATGTTAAAGTCTGGAAATGTTCGTTGACTCTTTCTGTTGATGATCTTGGCCTTTCAATCAACTCTACAGCTGGTAGACTTTGCTCGTTCAAATCCTTAGATCCATTACGCTTTTCCATGAGCCATTACCCTTTTCCATGAGCCATTACCCTTTTCCATGAGCCATTACCCTTTTCCATGAGCCATTACCCTTTTCCATGAGCCATTACCCTTTTCCATGAGCCATTACCCTTTTCCATGAGCCATTACCCTTTTCCATGAGCCATTACCCTTTTCCATGAGCCATTACCCTTTTCCACGAGCCAATACCCTTTTCCATGACTAAATCAAGTAAAACTAATTATTAAAATAAGTCAATAATAAAGAGAAGATATAAAACAATAAATATGCATAAGTGGAGTCTTCAAAAAAGATGATACGATCATTTTGGGACAATCGATCATTTGGTGGCGCATTTCGCAGATGGAAACCTGTTTAAAGCTAGGAATGAGCTTATAACAGCTTATAACAGATCCTTGTCCGAAGACAGAGCTGAATTTGGTGCCCAATCTGGCCCAATCTAGCCCAATCTAGCCCAATCTAGCCCAATCTGGTCCAATCTGGCCCAATCCGGCCCAATCTCGCTAATCTGGCCCCACCTGGCCCCAATCTGGCCAATCTGACCAATATGGCCCAATCTAGCCCAATCTGCACCAATCTGCACCAATCTAGCGCAATCTGCCCCAATCTGGCCAATCTGGCCCAATCTAGCCCAATCTAGCCCAACCTGGCCCAATCTGGCTCAATCTAGTCCAATCTGGCCCAATCTGGCCCAATCTGCACCAATCTAGCCCAATCTGGCCCAATCTGGCTCAATCTAGTCCAATCTGGCCCAATCTGGCCCAATCTGCACCAATCTAGCCCAATCTGGCCCAATCTGGCTCAATCTAGTCCAATCTGGCCCAATCTGGCCCAACCTAGCCTAATCTAGCCCAACCTGGCCCAATCTGGCCCAATCTGCACCAATCTAGCCCAACCTGGCCCAATCTGGCCCAATCTGGCCAATCTGGCCTAGAGTTTTTAGCCTGGTTTTTAGCAGGCGATCTGGCTTTACTATAGACTATATTAAAGGCTCACAAAGCTATATTATAGGCTCACAAAATGTTGCAGGGATAGAAGAGCCAGCTTGGCCTTTCGATCAGCTCTACCAGTTCTGAAAATCGAAACCCAGATAACCCTTTACAAACAAAATGCAATCCATAAAAAGCAGATCGTTTCTCGGACCACAAGCATTGCCTATTGCATTGCCGGGTCTCCTCCACTATTTGCACAACCCCCATTTCACTCCACTCTTTCAATCTCTCCCACTTTTCTCATCTCATTTCTCAATTTCTTTTTCTTTCCTCAAAAAACTTGGTTTCTTTCTTCTTTCTTCTTTCTGTCTGTCTTCCTTCCTTCCTTCTGTCTGTCTTCCTTCCTTCTGTCTGTCTTCCTTCCTTCTTTCTGTCTGTCATCCTTCCTTCTGTCTTCCCTCCTTCTTTCTGTCTGTCTTCCCTCCTTCCTTCTGTCTGTCTTCCTTCCTTCTTTCTTCCTTCTTTCCATCTTCTTTCCATCTTCCTTCCTCCCTTCTTTCTCTCTTCCATCCTCCCCTCCCTTCTCTCTCTTTTTTGAGTTGAATAGATTGACTGAGGCCATCATCTGCCCATCTCTTTCAGTCAGAAAACTCTCAATTTCTCGTTTACTTGATTTTTCTTTTCATCAATAGCTTTATGAAATCATTTTTTAAATATTAAAAAAAGTTATTGATCTATTTTAAAAAACTTTAAATAAAGATTACTTTCTATTGTAGAGAGAGACAAGTTTAAACAGAGATTTCACTCATTCTTCCTTCCTTCTTTCTTTCTTCCTTCTTTTTATCTCCCTCCCTTCTTTCTTTCTTCTTTCTATCTTCTTTCTATCTTCTTTCTTCCTTCTTTCCTCCCTTCTTTCTTTCTTCCTTCCTCCCTTCTTTCTCTCTCTTCTTTGAGTTGAATAGATTGATTGATCATCTTACTCTTTCACTCATTCAAAACTCAGACTTCAATAAAAGCCATCAAGCCATCAGGCAACAGTTTCACTCATTAAAACTCACTTCAATAAAAGCCATTAAAGAAAAACAAAAAATCTTTGCCGTGAGCAGGGATCGAACCTGCGACTTTTGCAGACCGGGCTGTCCTTAAGACCAATAAAAGCCATCAAAGCCATCAAAGCCACCAAATCCATCAAAGCCAGATCTTTTACGAGTAAAATTTCCTATTTTAAGGATAGAAAGCGATTACTTTTCTTCAGAAGGCTTTTGTTTTACGTGAAAATAGCTTTGTACCCATTTTTTTATCTATAAAGTTCAAAATAGGGCATTTTTTCGACCAAATCAGTAAGCTGATTTTTTTCTATGTAAATTTCCTTTCTTTATCGCTTATTTTTCACTTTCAGTTATTCATTTTTTTTGAACAAATTTTCATTGCTTGAATTTCATTTAAAAAAGAAAAACCTTTGCCGGGAGAAGGGGTCGAACCCGCGACCCTCACACAGGCGACCGCCTTGAGACCAATGCTCTAACCGATTGAGCCATGGAGGCATGAAGGCTTGCTGTCAGAAAAGGCGTTTTAACATCAGCTCAAGGTTTCAGCTCAAGAAAAAAATCTTTGCCATGAGCAGGGATCGAACCTGCGACTTTTGGAGAGATCGGGCTGTCCTTGAGACCAATGCTCTAACCGACTGAGCCATGTGAGCATGAAGGCCCTCGGTCAGAAAGAGCCTTTTAACAAGTCTTTGGCTTCAGCTCAAGAAAAACAAAAACCTTTGTCGCAAGCAGGAGTCGAACCTGCGACCCTCGCAGATCTGACCGCCTTGAGACCAATGCTCTAACCAATTGAGCCATGGAGGAATGAAGGTCCTCTGTCAGCAAGAGCGTTTTAACAAGAGCCATCGGCCGTCGGCCCTTTCCAGCTCAAGAAAAACAAAAATCTTTGCCACAAGCAGGAGTCGAACCAGCGACTTTTGGAGACCGGGCTGTTCTTGAGACCAATGCTCTAACCGACTGAGCTATGGAAGCATGAAGACGTTCTGCCAGAAAGGCCGTTTTAACAAGTCTTTGGCTCAAAGTTGAAAAGAAATATCTCTGCCGCAAGCAGGACTCGAACCTGCGACCCATGTCAACCGGGCTGCCTTTAAACCAATGCTCTAACCGACTGAGCTATGGAAGCATGAAAGTCTTCTATCAGAAAGAGCCTTTTAACAAGTTTAGAGCTTGTTTTTAGCAATTTTTAACAGTTTTTAACAGTTTTGAGAATTTTTGAGAATTTTTTATTGTCAAAATCTCGTTCAATCTTTGCTTGCGTTGAATTCAGTGCACTAGAAAGGGTGCATTTACAAGATTTAAGCCGAAAGTACATGGGGAAATGTTGATATTCTAAATTTCGCGTTGAAAGATGTTTTTTTTGATTCAAACAAAAAGGTTCTTTAAATTGGTTTCAAAAAAAGATTTAAAGCTTTACAGAGCCATCTGTTAGCAAGTTTAAGCTCAAATTTTTGCTTTATTGCTCAACTTTTTTGTTGACGGGAAAATAAACACTCAAATCGGCCATCTGTTCACAAAAAATTGAGATCGATTTCTTTATAACAAACTAACAAAGTGTTAGCCTTGTACTTTGTACTTTCTATGTACTTTGTACTTCCCTTGTACTCCCTTGTACTTTCCTTTTACTTTCCTTTTATTTCCCTTGTACTTCCCCTGTACTTTGTGCTTTCCTAGTACTTTCCTAGTACTTCCCTTGTACTTTGGAAATCCCTTGTACGTAGTACTTTGGACTTCCCTTGTACGTCGTACTTTCTATGTACTTTGTACTTCCCTTGTACTTCCCTTGTACTTCCCTTGTACGTTGTACTTCCCTTGTACTTCCCTTGTCCTACCCTTGTACGTTGTACTTTCCTTGTACTTCCCTTGTCCTTCCCTTGTACTTTGTACTTCGCTTGTCCTTCCCTTGTACGTTGTACTTTCCTTGTACGTAGTACTTTCAATGTACTTTGTACTTCCCTTGTACTTTTAACTTGTTAAACACTCTTCTAGTGCACTCAATTCTTCTTTTTCATCAACTATTCATCAGCATTATATAGATTAAACGGTGCACTAGAAAGAGTACGTTTACAATAAAGTACAGAGTTTTATAGTTTCAGCATAAAGTACAGAGTTTTATAGCTTTTTGAATTATTAGATTAGCTTTAATCATTTCTTTTTTTGTTTTCTGATGATTAATCTGATGATTTCTAATGTCAATCAATGTTTTTTTCTTTGAAATCATTTCATTTTTCCTATTTTCTATCAACTTTTACGATAGTTTTCTTTCAAAAAAACCATCAACTTCTCAATTTTCAACATTCTCAACTCCTCAACTTCTCAATTTCCTCAACTCTTTCATTTCTCAACTTTTAAACTCTTTGACCAGAATAGCACAAAGTCTAAACTCTTTTAGAGTCAAGACTGAACTCTTTTAGAGGCTAAACTAGAGGCTAAACTCTTTTAGAGTCAAGTCTAACTCTTTAGAGTCAAGTCTGAGCTCTTTAGAGTCAAGTCTGAACTCTTTTAGAGTCTCTAAACTCTTTAGAGTCAAGTCTAGACTCTTTTAGAGTCTCTAAACTCTTTTAGAGTCAAGTCTAGACTCTTAGAGTCAAGTCTGAGCTCTTTAGAGTCAAGTCTGAACTCTTTTAGAGTCTCTAAACTCTTTTAGAGTCAAGTCTAGACTCTTTTAGAGTCTCTAAACTCTTTTAGAGGCTGAACTAGAGGCTAAACTCTTTTAGAGTCAAGACTAACTCTTTTAGAGTCTCTAAACTCTTTTAGAGGCTAAACTCTTCTACTTACCCAAACTACTTTCACTTTTACTTACTTTAAAATCAAATTCTTACAACCTGGCTTCCAGTTCTACGATAAACCAGTGTTAAACCAGTGCTAGCTCAATTCTTTTCCCAATAAGAATCACTTTGAATGCCTATATTTCCACGTGGCCACTTTCCATACAACTCATAGCCACAGAGAGCTCAAAAGCTCTCTCATCGACAGTTCTTTCCCCCATTTTTTCTATTTCAACAACTTTCTCTTCCTCTCTTCCTCTCTTTCTTCCTCTCTTCCTCTCTTTCTTCCTCTCTTTCTCTCTCTCTCTCTCTTCCTCTCTCTCTTCCTCTCTCTCTTCCTCTCTCTCTCTCTCCAACTCTCTCTCAGGTGATCATTTCAGAGATTTTTCCCTTCTCAAACATTGCACTCATTTCTTTTTCCCTTTTCCACTGACTACTCGATCCATCCCAGTGAACAGAACAAAATTCCCCTCGAGTGATGTTCGTTCACCCAATTATCCGATATTGATCGTTTTTTAAGCTTATTTTCCTTGCTTTTCATCTCTCTTTTCTCTTTGACAAGAAGATCAAGGATAGCTCGGTGGGTAAATGATAGTTCAGTAGCTAAAGACTAGCTCAATAGCTAAAGGCTAGCTTAGTAGCTAAAGGCTAGCTCAGCGGCTAAAGCATCTGTCGTCAGTCGTCAGTTCAATGACCTCTCCAGAAATCTTTCTTTCCAATTTCCTCCTTTATTAGATTTATTAGCTGAAAAAAACCTGCATAACGGGGTTTTTCTGGCACCGTTTTTTCGGGTTAACACATAGTTTGAGCTCTCGAATTAAAGGATCCCCCAAGGATTAAGGCTTTTTAAGGCTTTTTCAGGCTTTTTAAAGCTTTTTATGGCTTTTTAAAGCTTTTTAAGGCTAAATTTCTCTACCTTAGGGAAATTTTATAAACTTTTAGATCACTTTTACCTTGTATTCTTTTACCTTTTAATAAAAAAAAAACCCCAAAAATTCGTAACCGTTCTCATTTTCCCTTCAAAACAATTTGTCTTTTTCTTCAAAAAAAACAATTTTTTCCAATTTCATTGTCAAAAACAGAAAGAATCTTTTTTTTTTTTAATTCTCAAAGAAAAAGAGAACAACGGGATTGAGTTTGGCAACATTTTCTTTTCAATTTCCAAATGGAATTCTATTGTTAGCCTTTCTTAGATGTAGTTTGCTTGAATTTGAATGAAAAAAGGCTTTGAAGGCTTTCGTGGCTTGCGGGGTCGTGAGACGATCGTGGGACTATCGAAAGTGGGTTGCCCTCTAAACCAATGCTCTAACCGAGCCATTGCATTGCTTTAATGCAATTCAATAGCTCTGTACGGTCTCCGTCCCCCGAAAAGCGCGTTTTAACAAGTTTTCAGCTGAAAGTTAAAACAAAATCCTGCTGGCCCTGCTGGCCGGGGTCGAACCTGCGACCTTTGGAGAGGGGGCTGCCTTTGAACCAATCCTCTAACCGATTGAGCTATGGCTGCATGGTCTCCCTCCCCCAAAAAAGGCCTTTGAACAAGGCTTGTGCTCAAAGTTAAAACAAAAATCTTTGACCTAAGCAGGGGCCGAACCTGAGACCCTCGGGGGAGAGACCGCCTTGAAACCAATCCTCTAACCGACTGAGCCATGACGCCACGTCGTCCGTCCCCCCAGAAAGGGCGTTTTAACAACTCGTGAGCTAAAAGTTAAAATAAAAATCTTTGACGCAAGCAGGGATCGAACCTGCGACCCTTGAAGCTGGGATCGCCTTGAGACCAATGCTCTAACCGATTGAGCTATGGCTGCACAGTCTCCCTCCCCCAAAAAAGCCGTTAACAAGTTTCAAACAAGCTCAAACCTCCGAAATGGTTATCGAGAAGATCTTTTGTGTACTTTGTACTTTGTGCTTGGTGTACTTTGTACTTTCTGTACTTTGTGCTCAAATTCTCGTAAACACTTGCTTTCTATTGCACTGAATTCTTCGTTTCCATCTGCTACAAGAAAATAGAAGAATTTGAGCACAAAAGGCTTAGAAGTGGACTAGAAGCGGTCTATTTACAATTCTGGGAGCACAAAGTATCGCAAAAAGAAAAAGCTTCAACTTTGAGCTCAAATATCTCGGTGTTGGACTTTTCAATTAAAATGTTTTGTTATCATTAGATGCGCCAAGTCTTTAGCTGTCGATTGGTATAAAAACTATTTTAATTGAACAGCTCAACACCAAGATATTTGAGTTTAAAGTTGGATTGAAGACCAAATTTCGCTAGATTATCACTCAATTTCAAGTAAATATTTCAAAAATTGCTGAAATATTGCGGAAAAGCGAAATCAAAGCGAAATAAAAGCTGACTAAAGTCTGCGTTATTCTCAGAGAGTTGTCTTTAGCTTAGAATAGTTTAGAATAGCTTAGAATAGTTTAGAATAGCTTAGAGAAGCTTAGAGAAGCTTAGAATAGCTTAGAATAGCTTAGAGAAGCTTAGAGAAGCTTAGAATAGCTTAGAGAAGCTTAGAATAGCTTAGAGAAGCTTAGAATAGCTTAGAGAAGCTTAGAATAGCTTAGAGAAGCTTAGAGAAGCTTAGAATAGCTTAGAGAAGCTTAGAGAAGCTTAGAGAAGCTTAGAATAGCTTAGAGAAGCTTAGAATAGCTTAGAATAGTTTAGAATAGCTTAGAATAGTTTAAAATTCCCTTTTTTTAAATAAAAACTCATCTCCATAGCTAATAAAGGGTAAAGTTTTGAAAAAAAATCGAATTTTATCATTTTTTTCAATCCCTAAACATGCTTTTCGTTATTTTTTTGCTCAAAACGATTACGATTAGCAAAATGTTCCTTTCTTTTCTTTCAAAAAAAAGAAAACGAATGAGATTGACAAGTCGAGAAAATTGGGGAGAACGTTGCAAAGAGAAAAGAAGAGAAAACAAGCGAGAAAACGAGATCTTTATCGTTTTGGGGTAAAATAAAGTGAGATTGGGATGACGAGTGACACATAAACTCTTAAAAAAACAAAACTGAAACACTCAAAAACATAAATCTTTTTGATTTATGGCTACTAAGATTGTCGAAATTTGAGAAAACTCGAAAAAAGCACTTTGTGGAATGCCTCTAAATACCTAGAGATTGAAATTAGCTAATTATTTTCGAAAAGCCAGCCTTAGAAAGCCAGCCTTAGAAAGCCAGCCTTAGAAAAGCCAGCCTTGGAAAAGCCAGCCTATAGAAAAGCCAGCTTTAGAAAAGCCAGCCTTGGAAAAGGCAGCCTTAGAAAAGCCACTCCAGCGCTTCCAGTGCTTCTAGTGCTTCCAGTGCTTCTAGTGCTTCCAGTGCTTCTAGTGCTTCCAGTGCTTCTAGTGCTTCCAGTGCTTCCAGTGCTTCCAGTGCTTCCAGTGCTTCCAGTGCTTCCAGTGCTTCCAGTGCTTCCAGTGCTTCCAGTGCTTCCAGTGCTTCCAGTGCTTCCAGTGCTTCCAGTGCTTCCAGTGCTTCCAGTGCTTCCAGTGCTTCCAGCTTCCAGTGCTTCCAGTGCTTCCAGTGCTTCCAGCTTCCAGTGCTTCCAGCTTCCAGTGCTTCCAGTGCTTCCAGTGCTTCCAGCTTCCAGTGCTTCCAGCTACAATATATAAGAAAAGATAGAAAAAAGCTCAAAACAGAAAGCTTCAACTTTGAGCTCAAATATCTCGGTGTTGGACTCTTCAATTAAAATATTTTGTTGTCATTAGATGCGCCAAGTCTTTAGCTGTCGATTGGTATCAAAACTATTAAAATTGGACAGCTCAACACCAAGATATTTGAGTTTGAAGTTGGATTGCCAATGGCAAAGGGCGCTCCCTTTTATACGCGTCCCGCCCCCTAAATAAAGTAGGAATAGTAAAAAAAGATTTCTGGAGAGGGAATTGAACCCTGATCTTTTTAGTTGGCAAATGCTCTAATCACTAATCACTAATCACTGAGCTATCCGATAATTTCTTGCTAGAGAAGAAAGAGGAAGAGGAAGGGATAGAGGAAGAGATAGAGGAAGAGAAAGAGATAGAGGAAGAGAAAGAGGAAGAGAAAGAGAAAGAGGAAGAGATAGAGGAAGGGATAGAGGAAGAGAAAGGAAGAAATAGAAGAAAGGAAGAAAGGAAGAAAGAAAGAAAGATAAGTTTAATCTTTTTGACTTTCTTAAGTAAGGAATTAGAAAGATAGGAAGATTAAGAGCTGAACAAAAGGGGAAGAAAGGGAAGATTGATGCTCAAAATAGAGATCTTAGATCAAATTTCATCAGGATTTTAAGGAGAAAACAAAAAAAGACAAAAAAAAAGACAGAAAAAAGGCTTTCTTTCGAAAATTTTAACGGTTTTCAGAAAATTGAGAACACTTTGAAGACTTTGAAGGCTAAATTTAGCCTTTTTAAGGGGTTTTCAGGCTTTTACGGGCTTTTTAAGGCTAAATTTATGGCTTTTTAAGGCCGAATTTGAGGCTTTTAAGGCTTTTACAGGCTTTTTAAGGCTTTTGAAAGCTTTTTAAAGCTCTTTAAGGCTTTTACAGGCTTTTAAATGCTAAATTTAAGGCTTTTACAAGCTTTTTAAGGCTTTTTCAGGCTTTTTAAAGCTTTTTAAGGCTTTTTAAGGCTAAATTTAAAACTTTTTAAGGCTTTTTAAGGCTTTTTCAGGCTTTTTAAAGCTTTTTAAGGCTTTTGAAAGCTTTTTAAGGCTAAATTTAGGCTTTTTAAGGCCTTTTCAGGCTTTTTAAGGCTAAATTTAAGGCTTTTAAAGGCTTTTTAAGGCTTTTCCAGGCTTTTTAAGGCTTTTACAGGCTTTTACAGGCTTTTCCAGGCTTTTTAAGGCTTTTACAGGCTTTTACAGGCTTTTACAGGCTTTTACAGGCTTTTCCAGGCTTTTCCAGGCTTTTACAGGCTTTTTCAGTCTTTTTAAGCCTTTTAAAAGCTTTTTAAGGCTAAATTTAGGCTTTTTAAGGCCTTTTCAGGCTTTTTAAGGCTAAATTTAAGGCTTTTAAAGGCTTTTTAAGGCTTTTCCAGGCTTTTTAAGGCTTTTACAGGCCTTTACAGGCTTTTACAGGCTAAATTTAAGGCTTTTTAAGGCTTTTACAGGCTTTTACAGGCTTTTACAGGCTTTTTAAGGCTAAATTTAAGGCTTTTAAAGGCTTTTTAAGGCTTTTCCAGGCTTTTACAGGCTTTTTAAGGCTCTTACAGGCTTTTTAAGGCTTTTTAAAGCTTTTAAAGCCTTTTCAAGCGTTTCTAAAGCTAAATTTCTCTAAACATTCAATCAATCAATTGCGCATTTGATTTCTAAACAAAATCACTTTTAAAAATTGCATTTTGGAGGGTTTTAGAGGGGCTTTTTTCTTATGAAACTTTATTGAAATACCTCTTTTTCTTTTGCTTTTTCTTTTTCAAGACGATGAATCGAATTTCTCGCTTTCTATTCACAAATTTTCAACGATTCAGTGAAATTCACCGATTTTTCACATGAATTCAAGTGATTTTTTCATATTTTTAACATTTTGATATAGAAATTTGAGTTTTTGAGAGAAATTTGAACAATTTTAACAATTTCTTTGCTTTTATAACTGAATATCTTTTCTTTTCTTTTTCTTTTCTTTTTCTTTTCTTTTTTCTGAGATGTTTTTTTATCTTTCTAGTGTACTTTGTGCTCTAGCTTTCAATGGAAACACATCCTCTCTGATGCACTTTCTAGCAGAAAGTTATGAAGGCTCTAAATAGGTTTAGGCTTAGGCTTGGCTTAGCTTATCTTTGGCTTAGGCTTGGCTTAGGCTTGGTTTAGGCTAGGCTTAGGCTTGGCTTAGGCTTGGCTTAGCTTAGCTTAGGCTTGGCTTAGGCTTGGCTTAGGCTTAGGCTTGGCTTAGGCTTAGCTTGGGTTTGGCTAGGCTTAGGCTTGGCTTAGGCTCGGCTTAGCTTAGCTTAGGCTTGGCTTAGGCTTAGGCTTGGCTTAGGCTTAGGCTTGGCTTAGGCTTGGCTTAGGCTTAGGCTTAGGCTTAGCTTAGGCTTAGGCTTAGGCTTAGGCTTAGGCTTGGCTTAGCTTAGCTTGGGCTTGGCTTAGGCTTAGGCTTGGCTTAGGCTTAGCTTGGGTTTGGCTAGGCTTAGGCTCAGGCTCAGGCTCAGGCCCTATTGATTTGACATCAATAAGGTTCACAAATGTTAGAGCCATTAATCCTTGTCGAACTTGAATGAATGACTCTTGTAAACGTACTTCTAGATTATTATTATTGTACTTCTAGATTTTCATAGTAAAAAGTAGATTTTCGAGGTATAACAGTAAAGCATCAGAAAAAGCTGGATCTCCATAGCTTCTACAGCCCAGTCGGTTAGAGCTTAGAAGCGGTCGCGAGCAGGGATCCAAGTTTGACTTCAGCTAGCGGCAAAGCGCTTTCTTTTTTAACTAGGCTGAAAATTGTTAAAACGAGCTTTCTCGGGGTGAGACGGCGAGGCTTAGGCTTAGGCTCAGGCTCAGGCTCAGGCTCAGGCTTAGCCGCTAGCCTTCGCACTAAGTCCAAGCCTAAGCCTAAGCCTAAGCCTGAGCCTGAGCCTGAGCCTAAGCCTAAGCCCAAGCCTATAGCTCGGCTCAATGAAAATAAGCCATAAATAAAGTCAATTTTCACAAAGATCAAACGTTTCCTCGTTTCCTAAAACGTTTCCTCAAAACTCTCTCCTTCTTTACAGATTATCTCTTTGTTTTTTTAGCAATTGCCTTTTGGAAATCTCTGGGGAAATGGAGTTGGGCCAGTTTTAAGCCATGATTCTTGACTTGAGCTTCTTTTGAGCAGCTCTGATACGTCAAATTCTAAAGTTTTTCAACTTCTAGATATGTTTTTGTATGATTTCTTACGATTTCCTTTCTTGAATTGTTTTAGAATGATTTTAGAGTTAAGATTTCAATAGGATTTGTTTCTGGATTGCGATTGATTGCTTTGATCGCTTTGATTGCTTTGAATTCGTCGAATAAAGTCGCCAATGTGTTCAAATCGTTAATTTTTTGTTTTTTTCAAAATTCTCAACTTTAAAACCATTTCCAGAGATCGGAAAAAGGGAAATCCTTTCAAATAACGACTCCACAAAACAAAGCGAATTCAAGAACTCAAAATCCTTTCCTTACTATCGAAATTCCCACTAGAAACGATTCAAAATCGATTGTCAAACTGCCGTCGACAAGTCAACCGTCGGCCACGACGCGGCCAACGATTCTCCGCGGATTGAGCCTTAAAATTCGACGCTCGCGCACTGTATCCGTTGATCAAGAAACTCAAAATGAAACAAATCCAAATCCACGACCGTTGAACTCAACTCCAGCACAGAACCCAAAAGACGGCTCATCTAGACGCCAGCGATGGTCGTTTGCGTTGAAAAAGAAATGGTTTTCTTCTTCAACAACGAAGAGTCGAGAATCACGGGAAAGCCCTTTAAACTCGCCAATGTCACAGTCGATTAATCACGGCGATGCTGGGCCGTTGGTTGTGCCAAAAAGGACTACTTTAGGCCCGAATCCAGGTAGTTTTATGGTGAGATTTGTGATGAGGGAATGGCAATTAATAGGACAATAGGACAATAGGACAACTAGGGCAATGACTAGGACAATCACTAGGACAACTAGAACAATCATTAAGACAATCACTAGGACAACTAGAACAATCAATAGAACAATAATTAGGAGAATAACTAGAACTAGAACTGATTGCCCTAGAGATTGTTCCATTGATTGTTCTATTGATTGTCCTAGTTTATATTGACAATCAATAGAACAATCACTAGAACAATCTAGGACAATCAATAGAACAATCAATAGAACAATCACTAGGAGAATAACTAGAACAATCACTAGAACCATCACTAGAACAATCACTAGAACAATCTAGGACAATCAATAGAACAATCACTAGAACAATCTCTAGAACCATCACTAGAACAATCACTAAGACAATCACTAGAACAATCACTAGAACAATCAATAGAACAATCAATAGAACAATCAATAGAACAATCAATAGAACAATCACTAGAACAATCTCTAGAACAATCACTAGAACAATCACTAGAACCATCACTAGAACAATCTCTAGAACAATCACTAGAACCATCACTAGAACAATCTCTAGGACAATCACTAGACCCATCACTAGAACAATCACTAGAACAATCACTAAGACAATCACTGGGACAATCACTAGGAGAATAACTAGAACAATCACTAGAACAGTAACTAGAACAATCACTAGAACAATCAATAGAACAATCAATAGCAAAATTTCGCGATTTCTTTCTCGAAATCGAAAATCTGTCTGGTGATCGAGGAAAAGTCGACTCGACGACAAATTCGAGTCGACAAGCGACTCGACAAATTCCCTTTCCACTTTTACCTTAAACAAATCAATTCTCGGTGTCAATAGATGTCAATAGATGTCAATAGATGAAAGATAAAGTATAAAAAGCTTCATAGATATTCATAGCCATTCATAGCCATTCATATTTTTCATAGAGTCAAATTTTCCGTTTAATTTCATCCAATTCATTTAGCCGATTGTTTTTAATGCAAAAATTTGTGAATTTTCTTGAATTTTCTTGAAAATAAACCCAAAATTGAGTTAAAAAGAGGAAAATTGAATAATAAACATTATTTTTAGAGTAAACATTATTTAGAGTAGGTTAATTGGTGACTTGTTACACTCTTGTTAAGGAAAATTCAACAAAAAACACTTTTGTTTGTTTGTTTGTTGTTGTTTTCACGTTTGTTTTCAAAGAAAATCCGATTTTCTTTGATCAAACATAATAAAAAACCTATTTTTGAAACGAAACGATGAAAAGAAACGAAAAGAAACAAAAAGAAACAAAAAGAAACGAAAAGAAACAAAAAGAAACGAAAAGAAACGAAAAGAAACGAAAAGAAACAAAAAGAAACAAAAAGAAACGAAAAGAAACGAAAAGAAACAAAAAGAAACGAAAAGAAACGAAAAATGAAGAAACCAGCACGCTAGAAAGATTGCGTTTACACTTTTTGAGCAAAAAGCACGCTGTAAGCTAGGGAAAATGAAGATTTAAACGTTTTTTTCACGTTTAAACGTTGAAAGCTTTGAATAATGTCGAATAGACAATACTTTGCTTCAATTATTATTATTCAAAAGGCAAGCTGGGTATTTGAAATTTTGACATCAACACTATAAACTGCAAAAATGATGATCTAGTACACTAAAAACGCTTCTAACTTGCTTTAAATCTATCTGATTGCGATGATCTATAGCGCGAAAAATAGAGCATTTCAAGAGCTTTTGAATGAACTAAAGAACACTGAAAAAGCATAATTCTAAACAAAGTTATAGCCTGTATCAATCGGTTTGACTACAAACGCTTATAACTTTCTTCAAATCTATTTGATTAAGATGATCTATAGCTCAAAAAATAGCCAATCTCAAGAGCTTTCGAATGAGCTAAAGCATGCTGAAAAAGCATAATTCTAAACAAAGTTATAGCCTAAATAATCGCTTTGACGACAAATCACTGTAACTTTCTTTAGAATTCATATTTTTTAGCATGCTTTAGCTCATTCGAAAGCTCTTGAGATTGGCTATTTTTTGAGCTATAGATCATCTTAATCAAATAGATTTGAAGAAAGTTAGAAGAGTTTATAGTCGAACCAATTGATTTAGGCTATAAACTACTCTAACTTTATTTAGAATTAAGCTTTTTCAGCATGCTTTAGCTTATTCGAAAGCTCTTGAGATTGGCTATGTTTTGAGCTATAGATCATCACAATCAGTTAGACTTGAAGAAAGTTATAGTCTTGAAGAGTTAGACTTGAAGAAAGTTGTAGTCGAACCAATTGATTCAGGCTATAACTTTGTTTAGAATTATGCCTTTTCAGTGTGCTTTAGTTCATTCGAAAGCTCTTGAGATTGGCTATTTTTTGAGCTATAGATCATCTCAATCAAATAGATTTAAAGCAAGTTATAAGCGTTTATAGTTTCCATTTGTAGTTTAGTGTCAATGTCTAATGAAGATTTCAAAGCAAAAGATTTTCAAAGCTCACTCATTCAATATTTCAGATCAACCGAGTGGCTCTGGGGCTTCAACCGATCGTCCAGATGCCTCTCCAGCCGGCAGTGCGCAATCAAAAAGGAAATCGTTGAGGTTGGCTATGCTGGTACTTTGTGCTGAGATTTTGGCGTAAACAAATCCTTTCTGGCGCACGGAATTCGATAAAAATCAATCAAAAATCATTCAAAAACGACGAATTGAGTGCAAAAAAAGGGATTTTTCTACGATTTTCAACTTTTTCACTTTAATTCAATTCAATTCAATTCAATTTCAAAAATTCTTTTCTTTTTAAACTTTTCCTTTTCCTTTTTCCTTTACTTTAAATGACTTTTTAATAGTTTAAAATGACATATTTAACTCTTTAAAAGCCGCTTTTTCAGCTTTTAAAGCTTTTAAATGAATTCTAAAGAAAGTTACAGTGATTTGTGGTCGAAGCGATGAATTTAAAGCCGCTTTTTCAGCTTTTAAATGCAAATTAATTGAGTTTACTTTAAATTTGATTGAAAATTCTTGAAAATTCTTGCAAATTGAAGACTTTTTAGTTGATTTTTTGTTGAAAAACGTTAAAAAACGTTAAAATTTCAATTTTTCAGCTCTAGATTTAGTTTGAATGGACTTGAGAATGATGTAAAGTCTCCAGGAATACAGAAAAAACAAAAGGCGATTCATTTTCATGTCTTCAGCTTTTCAAGAGCTTTCGAATGAGCTAAAGCATGCTGAAAAATATGAATTCTAAAGAAAGTTACAGTGATTTGTAGTCGAAGCGATTATTTAGGCTATAACTTTCTTTAGAATCATGCTTTTTAAGCATGTTTTAGTTCATTCGAAAGCTCTTGAGATTGGCTATTTTTTGAGCTATAGATCATCACAATCAGTTAGATTTAAAGCAAGTTATAAGCGTTTGTAGTCGAACCAATTGATTTAGGCTATAAACTACTATAACTTTCTTTAGAATTATGCTTTTTCAGCATGCTTTAGTTCATTCGAAAGCTCTTGAGATTGGCTATGTTTTGAGCTATAGATCATCTTAATCAGATAGATTTGAAGAAAGTTACAAGCGTTTGTAGTCGAACCGATTGATACAGGCTATAACTTTGTTTAGAATTAAGCTTTTTCAGTGTTCTTTAGTTCATTCGAAAGCTCTTGAAATACTCTATTTTTTGAGCTATAGCTCATCTCAATCAAATAGATTTAAAGCAAGTTATAAGCGTTTATAGTTTCCATTTGTAGTCTAAAAGGACATCTTTAGCTCTTTAGAAGCTGCTTTTAAATGCAAATTAAAAGCAGCTTCTAAAGAGCAAGTAAAGTCATTTTAAATGCAAATTACTTTGAAATTAATTGAAAATTCTTGAAAATTGAAGACTTTTTAGTTGATTTTTTGTTGAAAAACGTTAAAAAACGTTAAAAAAAACGTTAAAATTTCAATTTCTCAGCTCTAGATTTACTCTGAAGGGACTTGAGAATGACGTAAAGTCTCCAGGAATACAGAAAAAACAAAAAGGCGATCCATCTCGATGCCTTCAGCTTTTCTTTTCCCCCACCCTAACTCAATTTTCATTCGCTATAATGAATCGCGAAGAATTCTGAGGGAAGAATGGCAGAATAAATGCCAGAATGTCTAGATTGATAAAGGAATCAGCTCATTTTGGACTCATTTTGGACTCATTTTGGACCTTTGGACTCATTCTGCACCTTTGGACTCATTTTGGACTCATTTTGGACTTTTGGACTCATTCTGGACTGTATTAAACGTTAAAGTTTAAAATAGTCAACTTTAAAGCAATTTAAAGCATTTTAAACCACTTTGAAAGCATTTTAAAGCACTTTTAAGCCCTTTTAAAGCACTTTGAAAGCATTTTAAAGCATTTTAAACCATTTTAAAGCACTTTAAAGCATTTTAGAGCACTTTGAAAGCACTTTTAAAGCAATTTAAAGCATTTTAAACCATTTTAAACCACTTTTAAAGCACTTTGAAAGCATTTTAAACCATTTTAAACCATTTTAAAGCACTTTTAAAGCATTTTAAAGCATTTTAAAGCATTTCGAGCCACTTTTAAAGTAGTTTAAAGCACTTTTAACGCATTTTAAAACACTTTTAAGCACTTTGAAAGTATTTTAAAGCACTTTTAAGCACTTTGAAAGCATTTTAAATCATTTTAAAGCAATTTAAAGCACTTTAAAGCATTTTAGAGCACTTTGAAAGCACTTTTAAAGCAATTTAAAGCATTTTAAACCACTTTGAAAGCACTTTTAAGCACTTTGAAAGCATTTTAAAGCACTTTTAAAGCATTTTAAAGCAATTTAAAGCACTTTAAAGCATTTTTGAGCACTTTGAAAGCACTTTTAAAGCAATTTAAAGCATTTTAAACCACTTTGAAAGCATTTTAAAGCATTTTAAAGCAATTTAAAGCATTTTAAATCATTTGAAAACACTTTTAAAGCATTTTAAAGCATTTAAAAACACTTTTAAAGCATTTTAAATCATTCGAAAACACTTTTAAGCCCTTTTAAAGCACTTTTAAAGCATTTTAAAGCATTTTAAAGCATTTTAAACCACTTTCAAAGCATTTAAAAGCATTTTAAATCATTTTAAAGCATTTTAAAGCACTTTTCCCAGAAATTCTCTTCCGATTTTCATCCAAATTTCCGAGATTTTCTTTAGTACAGATAAAATTCCGAAAAATTCCAAAAAATTTCGATTTGACCCGGAAAATATGCTAAGGAAATCCCTCTTTTTTTTTTTTCCGCCCGCATGCCAATCAAACGTGAATTCAAATAAAAGCTGGTTGTCTCCTCTCCATTTTCCTCGCTCTCATCAATTCCTCATTTCGCTGAATTGCCCGAAAATTGACATAAGAACGAGGCTTTTTCCTTTTCCTTGTTCCCTGCGCCAATTCCTTTAATTTCCTTGTTTTATCTTGATCTATTGACAAGCCTATAAATCTAGCTATAACCATAATCTAGCATAACTAAATCTGCTCTTGTTTATGCCTTTCTCTAGTTTCTCTGTTTATTCTCTAGTTTCTTTCAAAAAGTCGACGATTTTTAAGAGCCATTTTTGCAGGAAAAAAGTTCCAAATCTGTTAGACATTGGAATTTTGATGGCCAACTCTAGTTGGGAGCTCTAGAAGAAAACCCTTGACTAGAGTTCAGCTGACCGTATATAAGAGACAGCAGCGTTTTCACCGAGAGACGGGAGCGTTTTTTAAAACGCACACTTGGGACAAAATTAGCGTACTTTTAGCCAAAATTATTGCAAAATATGGCGCAAAAATCACGATTTATATACGGCTGCCTTATGGACTGCCGTCTTATATACAGCTGCCTTATATACGGCAGGCTTATATACGGCAGGCTTATATACGGCCGCCTTATAACCGATCGCCTTCTATGCGGCTGCCTTCTATGCGGCTGCCTTCTATGCGGCTGCCTTCTATGCGGCTGCCTTATATACGGCCGCCTTATATACGGCCGCCTTATATACGGCCGCCTTATATACGGCCGCCTTATATACGGCCGCCTTATATACGGCCGCCTTATATACGGCCGCCTTATATACGGCCGCCTTATATACGGCCGCCTTATATACGGCCGCCTTATATACGGCCGCCTTATATACGGCCGCCTTATAACCGATCGCCTTCTATGCGGCTGCCTTCTATGCGGCTGCCTTATATACGGCCGCCTTATATACGGCCGCCTTATAACCGATCGCCTTCTATGCGGCTGCCTTATATACGGCCGCCTTATATACGGCTGCCTTATATACGGTCGCCTTATATACGACCGTCTTATATACGGTCGCATTATATACGGTCGCCTTATATAGGGTCACCTTATAACCGATTGCCTTCTACATAACAGCCTTATATACTCCCGTCTTATATACGAAATTCCATATGACATTCCATATGACTTTCGTTTCTCTCTGAGTGAGGCGAATGTAAAACTCTAGGCTTACCCAAGCCTCTTATATTACAAGCTCTAGGATATGCGCAGGGTAACGCTGATATCTCTGTTCGATCTCTGTTCATCAACATCTATATCTAACTTTCTCCTTTTTCTATAAGGTTCTAGCTCGTTTCTCGGGCATTCTCGGGCGATTCTGGGCCATTCTGGGCCCTCTTCTCTATGAAGAGACTCCCCAGGGTCCTCGGCTCCGTGTAATTGCGCTGGGGCGTAATTTAATTCGACTCGTCCCCATCCATTCCTCTTTTTTTTTTTCTTTCACTTTTCCTCAAATATATTTCTCCTAGGCTTTTCCCAAGCATTTCTTTTTTTTTATTTTTATTGGACAAAGTAGAAAAGTTGGCATTTCCTGGTGGAGAAATTTGAGTTTTAAAATAAATGTAAAGGTTTTAAACGGTTTTAAATTAAATGTAAAGGTTTTAAACGGTTTTAAAGTAAATGTAAAGGTTTTTAAAGGGTTTTAAAGTAAGTTTTAAAGGTTTTAAACGGTTTTAAATTAAATGTAACGGTTTTAAACGGTTTTAAAGTAAGTTTTAAAGGGTTTAAACGGTTTTAAAGTAATTTTTAAAGGTTTTAAAGGGTTTTAAAGTAAATGTAAAGGTTTTTAAAGGGTTTTAAAGTAAGTTTTAAAGGTTTTAAACGGTTTTAAATTCAATTTTAAATGTTTATAAAGAATTTTTGAGAAAATAGATATCGTAAATGTTTATAGTAGCTTTAAAAAACATTTAGAATAGCTTAGAGCTTTGATATTTGCTTTAATATTTGAATTTAGCCTTTTAGAAAATATACTATCATCGTTTTTAACAAGTACAGAAGTCTTAAAAAAGTTTTTTTTTAAATCTTTCTAGCTTTCTAGGGTGTACATTTCAAGAGCTTTCGAATGAGCTAAAGCATGCTGAAAAATATGAATTCTAAAGAAAGTTACAGTGATTTGTAGTCGAAGCGATTATTTAGGCTATAACTTTCTTTAGAATTATGCTTTTTCAGCATGCTTTAGTTCATTCGAAAGCTCTTGAGATTGGCTATGTTTTGAGCTATAGATCATCACAATCAGTTAGATTTAAAGCAAGTTATAAGCGTTTGTAGTCGAACCAATTGATACAGGCTATAACTTTGTTTAGAATTATGCTTTTTCAGTGTTCTTTAGTTCATTCGAAAGCTCTTGAAATACTCTATTTTTTGAGCTATAGATCATCACAATCAGTTAGATTTAAAGCAAGTTATAAGCGTTTGTAGTCAAACCAATTGATACAGGCTATAACTTTGTTTAGAATCATGCTTTTTCAGTGTTCTTTAGCTTTAAAGCTTTTTAGTTTAGCTTTAAAAAAAACACTTAGAATAGCTTAGAGCTTTGATATTTGCTTTAATATTTGAATTTAGCCTTTTAGAAAATATACTATCATCGTTTTTAACAAGTACATAGTACGTTAAACAACTTTTTAAAATCTTCCCACCTTTCCAAGGTGTACTTTGTGCGAAATCTCTTTAAACAAACCCCATCTGGCGTACCGGATTCTTCATTTTTCTCGGCAGTTTATCGGAAAATGCGTAGGGAAATGCGAAAATGAAAAAGGGAAATTTCTTCTCAAGTGCTAAGCTCTTGTGAAATTTTCTCAATAGAATTTACGAAGAATTTCTATAGCCTTTTCTAGTGAGTTTTTCTTTTGTCTTTGTCTTTTGAACAATCGTTTTTATGTGTCAGAAAATGAGTCTTTCGGGATTTGACGAAAAAATTCGCAAAATTCGAGAGCCGGGGTCGAACCTGGGACCCTTGAATGACGGCTGCCCTTGAAACCAATCCTCTAACCGACTGAGCTATGTAGACATGTCGTCCCACCCCCCCAGAAAGAACTTTTTGAACTCAAAGCTAAAACAAAAATCTCTGTCGCTAGCTGGGGTCGAACCTGAGACCCTCGGGGGAGGGACCGCCTTGAGACCAATCCTCTAACCGACTGAGCTATGACGGCACGTCGTCCCTCCCCCCAGAAAGGGATTTTTAACCAGTTTTGAACTCAAAGTTAAAACAAAAATCTTTTTCGCTAGCGGGGGTCGAACCTGAGACCCTCGAGGGAGGGACCGCCTTGAGACCAATGCTCTAACCGAGTGAGCCATGGCGACACATCGTCCCTCTCCCCAGAAAGGGCCTGTTAAAACTCGCCACTTGGTAAAACAACAAGTAGAAGAACCCCGCTCTCTTCAATTGTTTAGAGCCTAGCTCGTTAAGCACTCGATGGCGCAGTGCGAGTGCTGTCGCAGTGCTTGTCTCTAGCGTAGTGCTTGTCTCTAGCACAGTGCTTGTCTCTAGCACAGTGCTTGTCTCTAGCGTAGTGCTTGTCTCTAGAGCAGTGCTCTAGCGCAGCTTGTCTCTAGCACAGCTTGTCTCTAGCGCAGTCTCTAGCTCACACGACCCGGGTTCGACTCCCGCCCACGTCAACAAGCTATTTAACAAGCCTAAACTTGGGGAATTGCTCGAGCAATTCCCCAAGTATCCCATTTCGATTGAGCGGGGCGTTTGTTGAGAGATTTTCAAACGAAAAATGAGAGAAATTTATGCAAACGTCGTTTCCTGTGTGTCGAAAAGGGGAAAAGAGAAAGAGTTTTTTTTTGCTACATTCTTTTCAATTTTCCTCTCCTGGTTGTGGAAGAGGGCGAGAGTGCAATCGATGCCCGGGCAGCGCGATTCCTTTCCATTTCCCCTCACTCTCTTTTCTCCTTTTTTGCCAAAAATTTTTGGTGTTAAAAAGAGCATAAAAAGGAATGAAAACGATCGACACATCTCCGCCTTTCTTTTTCTATATTCACAAAGTTATTCTGCCTTCCAGTTTGATCTTTTCTTTTCTTTAAATCAATGTAAAGCTTGTTCTTTAGCTGATAATTTGTCAAAAGTTGTTTAGAATTGTCAAAAAGTTGTTTAGAATTAATTGGGATTACTGCGCGGGATTACTTTCAAGCAAAAACTATCGTAAATACTTAAAAACAAACGGAAAATAGGACTGAAATTAGTGCAGGATCGAGGCTATAGCTTTGAGCTATAGCTCTACCTCTGAACTATAGCTCTACCTCAAAGCTCTAGCTCTACCTCAAAGCTCTAGCTCTACCTCAAAGCTCTAGCTCTACCTCAAAGCTCTAGCTCTGCCTCAAAGCTCTAGCTCTACCTCAAAGCTCTAGCTCTACCTCTTCCCTAATATACCAAGCCTACAACCACGTAGTCTCCCTTTCAACGCTCCGTTCTCTCCCCTTCTTTGAGCTATAGAGTTCATTTTGATGTCAAAAGATAGCCCTCGAAATTCACTATTTTTTGATATCAAAATTGTAGTTGAGAAGAATTTAGGAGCTGAGAAAAAAAGGATTTTCTAAAAATAGACAAAGAACGTCGTATTCTATATTCGTATATAAGGCGGTCCTACAGGCTGTCGTACAGGCTGTCGTACAGGCTGTCGTACAGGCTGTCGTACAGGCGATCGTCTTTAAGGCAGTCGTATATAAGGCCGCCGTATATAAGCCGGTCGTCTATAAGGCTCGTCTATAAGGCTCGTCTATAAGCCGGTCGTATATAAGCCGGTCGTATATAAGCCGGTCGTATATAAGCCGGTCGTATATAAGCCGGTCGTATATAAGCCGGTCGTATATAAGCCGGTCGTATATAAGGCAACCATAGATAACCCATTTTAAGAGCTAAACTTTGAGAATCAATCGATTTTTCTTTGCTATTATCCAAATTTGACTAATCACTATCGAATTCGAGCGAATTCAACCAAAATCGGACCAAAATTCAACGAAACACTTTCTCTAAGCTCGAAATTTCGATCTTTGCAAACTTTATCACCTTTTTCACCATCATTCCTTCATCGGGTGAAACGTTGAGATGGCTTGATTTACGGGATAACCAGCTGAAATTTTTGACGTTCAAAACGGCGTTCAAAAATTTCAAAAAATGAAAACAACCAAAAATCAGCGACTTTCTATTCCATGAAAACATTCGTGACATTCGAGAGCGATTTTTTTGACAGTTCAATTCCTTCGAGAGCTCAATTCTATTCGAGTTTCTCCTTCGATAAAAAGATCATCGGAGAGAGAGAGAAAATCGACTTTTCTTCAGCATTTTTGACAAAAATCTATTCGAAGCGATCAGTGGAAAGTTTTGCCCAAAAAAAAGTGTTTTCAAAACGCTCTAATCCGACAAGTAAACACTGCAAAATAGCCAAAAAAAATCGGCTTTTTCAAGAATTTTATTCAATTTATTCAATTTTATTTAATTTTATTTAATTTTATTTCATTTTATTTAATTTTATTTAATTTTATTTAATTTTATTTAATTTTATTAGTTTTTAACGTTCAAAACTGCATTCGCAAAAAGGAAAACAATCAAAAAGCAGCGATTTTCTATTCCCTGAAAACATTCGTGACATTTGAGAGCTAATTTGAGAGCTTTTGATAGCTCAATTCTGTTCGAGTTTCTTTTCTATTAAAAAATCATGAGAGGGATTTTTGCTTGATTTTTGAAAAATTTCTGATATTTTAAGGGCTAAACTCTGAGAATTGATTGATTTTTGTCAAAAGCTCCTTTGCCAAAAGCTCCCCTTGCCAAAAGCTCCTTTGCCAAAAGCTCCCCTTGCCAAAAGCTCCCTTTGCTAAAAGGAGCTGTGAGAAAAGTGATGGGGACAGTGCGCTAGAAAGGGTTTGTTTACAAATTTTGAGTACAGAGAGCACCTCATTTGAACGCAAGTTTTTCTGCTGTGATGTCAGTGACCATTTCGGGGTGTGTTTTCGGCTTAAACCTTGTTAAGATGCCCTTTCTGGCGACGGGTCTCCGTGCGACCATAGCTCAATCGGTTAGAGCCGTGGTTTGGCAGCCCTCTGCCCGAGGTCGCAGGTTCGAGTCCCCCTGACGGCAAACATTTTTGTTTTAACGTTGAGCTCAAAACTTGTTAAAAGCCCTTTCTGGGGGGGGAGGATCTCTGTGCCACCATAGCTCAATCGGTTAGAGCCTTGGTTCCAAGGGCAGCCCTCAGCCAAAGGTCTCAGGTTCGAGTCCACCTGACGGCGAACATTTTTGTTTTAACTTTGTTGCTGCTCAAACTGCTCAAAATTGTTAAAAAGCCATTTCTGGAAGAGAGACGACGTGTCGCCATAGCTAAATCGATTAGAGCCTTGGTTTAAAGGCAGCCCTCAGCCGGTGGTCCCGGGTTCGCACCCTTTTGCCTACCTCTTTCAATGCAAATTAAAGCAATGAAATTTATTGAAAACAATGAATGATTCAAAGTGAAAATGAGCGATAAAAAAACGAAATTGACAGTGAAAATTTTGATTTTCTGACTCATTTTCTCATTCGTTTCTTTTCTTTTTCATTTATGAGCTCATAAAATTGCAAATTTTTCGAAATTTCCATTTTTTTCTTTTTTTTTTCGACATTTCTTGAAGGAAAAATCAATGGGAAATCTAATTTTTTTGGGGATTTTTACGGGAAGGCCAGATGTTGAAAGGGAATTTGAAAATATTCTCCAGTGTACTTTGCGCTGAAATCTAAACGAATTCTTTCTAGTGCAATGAACTCTTTATCTCACAGCAACAATTTGCCCTAATAAGGTTTTATTGAAATTGCATTCATTTCCATTGAAAAATCAAAATTCCTCCAACCAGCAGGGATCGAACCTGGGACCTTTGGAGCGGCCCTTGGGACCAATGCTCTAACCGACTGAGCTATGGGAGCACGTGGTCTCTCTCCCAGAAAGGGCTTAAATTTTGAGCTTAAAAGAAGGAACTTTGCCGTCAGCAGGACTCGAACCTGCGACTTTTGGCTGAGGGCTGTCCTTGGAGCCAATGCTCTAACCGACTGAGCTATGGAGGCATGAAGGCCCTCTACCAGAAAGAGCCTTTTAACAGAGTTTTCTCAAAGTTTCAGCTCAAGAAAAAGTAAAATCTTTGCCGTGAGCGGGGATCCAACCTGCGGCTTTTGGAGACCGGGCTGCCCTTGGAGCCAATGCTCTAACCGACTGAGCTATGGAAGCATGAAGACGTTCTGCCAGAAAGGCCGTTTTAACAAGTCTTTGGCTCAAAGTTGAAAAGAAATATCTCTGCCGCAAGCAGGAGTCGAACCTGCGACCCATGTCAACCGGGCTGCCTTTAAACCAATGCTCTAACCGACTGAGCTATGGTTGCACGACAAGCCTCCCCCAAAAACGACGCTTTAACAAGTTTTGCGCTCTTTCATCTACCCAAAATGATCACTCAGATCAAGGAGAAAAACTTGTATTCAAATGAAATGTACTTTGTGCTGAGAATACCTGTAAACAGCTGTAAAGAGCTGTAAAAATACCCTTTCTAGTGCGCTGAATTCTTCATTTTTCTCTTCATACTTTTGTTTTGTTTTTTTTTTTGATGAAATTTGTTGAAAACTTGTTGAAATTTGTTGAAAACTTGTTGAAATTTGTTCAAAACTTGTTCAAAACTTGTTCAAAACGCTTCAAAACCCTTCAAAACCCTTCAAAACCCTTCAAAACCCTTCAAAACCCTTCAAAACCCTTCAAAACCCTTCAAAACCCTTCAAAACCCTTCAAAACCCTTCAAAACCCTTCAAAACCCTTCAAAACCCTTCAAAACCCTTCAAAACCCTTCAAAACCCTTCAAAACCCTTCAAAAACGTTTTTGTTTCTAAAATTTAGCTACTTGAAATGTTTTGCGAGTTAAAGTAGTGTCTAGTGGTCGGAAATCGGATTAAATCTTTGCTCAAGTGTCTCCAGAAATCGAGAAAAAGAGAGTTAAAAGAGCAAAAAGTTGAAAAGTCTCAAAAATTTATGAGTACAGGTCGTTACAGGTCGTTTTTTTTTCTCTGTTCGTTTCTCTGATCGTTTCTCGTTTTTTTTTTGCTAGGTAAACACGAGCTTTTCACCTCAACAAATCCCAAACTAAGGGTGGAAAATCGTTTGCTTTCTTTTGCTTTGCGTTTTGCTTGCAAAACATTGCTTTTTTTTGAGGAAATCGACTGAAATCGGCTCAAATTCAGTATCAAAATCGTAGCTTTGATTTTTTTGCTGTTTATTTCATGCTCAAATCTGTAAACACACCCTCTCTAGTGCACTTGATCCCTCGAGCGCACTGATATTCCTCTCTCTCTCTCTCTCAAGACTTCGCGTTTGACTATATAGTGGAAAATGAGCGCTCTAAAATGAGCGCTCATTCCCTCTAAATTATCCAAAAAAATATCATTCAAAAAAATTAAGAGTTGGGATCATTTCATGGGAAAACCTTTTTTTTTACAATCATTTTTCTTTCTTGTGCCCGCCGAAAAGCCGATTTTTTGACAATTTTAAACGTTTTGAACTTAGGTTTTATCTAAATTTCTGTAAATGCATTTCCGTTACAGTAAAAGCACTTCCGTTACAGTAAAAGCATTTGCATTTACAGTAAATGCATTTCCGTTAGACTTTTTTTTAAATCAATTGATCTATAGTTATAATTCTTCTTTTTTTTTAAATTTTCAATTTTGGGAAGCTAACTCGATTTTGACCGCACTAAACTTGTCCCTAAAGTGACTTGATTCCTTTTTTTGGTCACTCGCATTTCGTCCTCGAAATCTCTTCAATTGTTCGATCAATTGAAACACGTTGTCTCTATAGATTTGGTTCCTTTTCTCTACAGATTTGGTTCCTTTTCTTCTCTACAGATAGCCTATTTTTCTGGGCCTACAGATAGCCTACAGATAGCCTACAAATGAAGTTAAAGAAAAGTTAATGCGAAATTTGAAATCAGCATCCTCAAAAACCTCTAGTGCAAATTTTAGGCTTTTTGCTGACAAAAATCTCTTCATCGTGAGTGTTTTTAAAAGAAAAAAAGCGGTAAAGTGTACAATTCTGTAATGAGCACGTACAGTACAATCTGGAAGTACAGTGCAATTCTGTACGCACAGTACACTTCTGTACGTACAGTACAATAGAGTACAATTCTGTAATGAGCACGTACAGTACAATCTGGAAGTACAGTACAATTCTGTACGTACAGTACAATAGAGTACAATTCTGTAATGAGCACGTACAGTACCTTCTTAACTTCAATTAGATCCAAAACATCATTCATTTTCATTAAAGGGGGGTATTAATCGCGGCCGGGTGACAATAAAAATTTTTTTACGGCAACCACCTGTTTTTTTATTTTAATATCGCTGATTTTATTATAAAAAGAATAAAAATCACCCGGCTAGAGTGATTTGATGGGTTTACAAATTTTTGGAGATGCTGCAAGGCTTGGAGGAAAACAAGATCGTCAGAAAAACTTGGAGAAACTTGGCTTGGAGAAAAACAAGATCGTCACTCATCAGACACCTCAGCACAGTCTAGATCGATTGAGTTTTAATTGCAGATAAATTTAAAAACAAAATAAAAAGCACAAAAAAGAATAAAAATAGATTTGGTAATCTATAATTCGTCCTCTTGCTCACTTTCATCTTCGCTCGAGTACAGCAGTTCCTCAAATCGGCTTCCTATCTTATCAATTTCCCGCGCATCTTCACCAGAAGTGACTGGATCTCCTCCATCGTAGGACGTCCTCAGCGCTTTGCTTGACACAATTAGATCTTTTTTTCCATTTTTGGTCGCTTGTGGTTTTAGTTTTCTCAAATAGGTGCCTTTTAATAATGCTTTATTCAAACGATAAAGTGAAAGAAATCATAGAGAAATGCACAGTGATACTTAATCATACAATACATACTGAAATCAATAAGCCAATTACTTACGGCAAAGAGCCATTAGATCTAAAGCATCGATACGTTTCTTGAATATGAAAAGCGACTGAATTTCTCGTATGTCGTTTGGGAGCAAGTTCCATAATCTAGCGGCTCTAACGGGAAATGAATTTGATAAAGAGGCATTGGAAGCAAAGGGAATTTGCAAAAGGAATGAGCCACTTCTGGGCCCTGACCGCGGTTTAAATTTGAAAAAGTCTATAAACAAAGGGCTAATCTGTTTACAACGGAGGATTTTGAAAGTTTCGACTAAATCAATGACAAAGCGACGATGCTGTAAAGTTTTTAGTTCAAAAAAAGCAAGTACAGCAGTTCCTCAAATCGGCTTCCTATCTTATCAATTTCCCGCGCATCTTCACCAGAAGTGACTGGATCTCCTCCATCGTAGGACGTCCTCAGCGCTTTGCTTGACACAATTAGATTTTTTTTTCCATTTGTGGTCGCTTGTGGTTTTAGTTTTCTCAAATAGGTGCCTTTTAGCTGAGGTGTCTGATGAGTGACGATCTTGCTTTTCTCCAAGCCTTGCAGTGTCTCCAAAAATTTGTAAACCCATCAAATCACTCTAGCCGGGTGATTTTTATTCTTTTTATAATAAAATCAGCGATATTAAAATAAAAAAACAGGTGGTTGCCGTAAAAAAATTTTTATCGTCACCCGGCCGCGGTTAATACCCCCCCCCCTTTAAAAGAAAACTCACTAACCATTTGGCTAACTAAAGGGAAGATTAGCTTCAAAAAAACCCATTTAATTCAACGATAATGATCGCTTTTTTTTCTATTTTTCTATTATGGAACTTGCTCCCAAACGACATACGAGAAATTCAGTCGCTTTTCATATTCAAGAAACGTATCGATGCTTTAGATCTAGTGGCTCTTTGCCGTAAGTAATTGGCTTATTGATTTCAGTATGTATTGTATGATTAAGTATCACTGTGCATTTCTCTATGATTTCTTTCACTTTATCGTTTGAATAAAGTATTATTATTAAATCTCTCACTTTTGCTATTTTTCTCTCTTTCTTACGTAAAACTTTCATTTTCTTTTTTTTTCTTTTCTCTCAGCCATAAAAATCGTCATCACTAAGAAGAAAAGAAGAGAAAAATCGATAGAAAACGATTTTCTAGTTAGCCTTTCTTTCAAAACATCATTCAAACCAACCTCATTCTTAAATTAATCAAGAAATTTCTGTATTATTTTATTTATTTCAACTATTTAAAGCTATTTAAAGCTATTCAATACGAAGAATTCTATATTTTTAATCAAATGTAATCTATTTTATTCATAGGTAAGCTTTTTCACTGAATTTCAGACGAAAGACATACAATTATTAGACTAAAACCAAGACAAGACTTCTCAAAAAGAAAGCAAAGAAAAATCATCGATCATAGACATAAACAATAAAGTCTTGCATTGAACACTTTTTAAGATAGTAAAGAGATTCCTAGAACACAGCTATAGCTACAGACAGCTACAGCTACAGACAGCTATAGCTACAGACATCTACAGCTACAGACAGCTATAGCTACAGACAGCTATAGCTACAGACAGCTATAGCTACAGACAGCTACAGCTACAGACAGCTATAGCTACAGATATCTACAGCTACAGACATCTATTTTCATATTTAGTTGACTAAACGATTCAGCATTCAATCATTTCCTCAAAAAGAGTCGAACTCTCATCTATTTCCTTCTAATTCTTGACCAAATTCTTGACCAAATATTTAAGCTCAACTATTTCACCATTTTGTCATCGATCAATAAAAGATTTTCTCTATGTCTTGTGGGAATTTGGTCAATCGATTTTTTCCTAAAATCAGGTAGAAAGAGGAATTTTTATTCAATTTCAATCAATTCTATTTTATTCAATTTCATTGATTCAAATCTTTTACAGAGGAATTTAAGGGAAGTAAAGCTGTTCATTTCTTTCTCAAATTGTTAATAGATTTACAATGGATTTAACTACTAGAACTGTTACTTTCTCAGCAATTCTTGAGCTCAAAAGATAGCTTGAGAAAAGCAATAGCAAAAAAATCTCTTATTTTGACAATTTGACAGAGAAATAAACGGGTTTAAGCCTTTTCTTCTTCCTCTTTCTTTCTTTCTTTCTTTCTTCCTTCTCTTCCTTCTCTTCCTTTCCGTCTTCCTTCTCCTCCTTCTCCTCCTTCTCTTCCTTCTCTTCCTTCTCCTCCTTCTCCTCCTTCTCCTCCTTCTCCTCCTTCTCCTCCTTCTCCTCCTTCTCCTCCTTCTCCTCCTTCTCTTCCTTCTCCTCCTTCTCCTCCTTCTCCTCCTTCTCCTCCTTCTCCTCCTTCTCCTCCTTCTCCTCCTTCTCCTCCTTCTCCTCCTTCTCTTCCATCTCCTCCTTCTCTTCCTTCTCTTCCTTTCCTCCTCTCCGTCTTTCTTCCTTTCTTTCCTATTCCTTTTTGAACGGATAGCTTAGTAGTATCTACCGTTAAGCACAAGTTCGCTGGTACAATTCCCTCAATTTCTTTTCCTTCTTCCTTTCTTCCTTCTCTTCCTTTCCGTCTTTCTTTCCGTCTTTCTTCCTTCCTTCCTTTCTTTCCTATTCCTTTTTGAGCGAATAGCTTAGTACTATCTACCTCTTAAGCACAAGTTCGTTGGTACAATTCCCTCAATTTCTTTTCCATTCATTTCTTTACCTTATCAGATCTGAAGCATTTAACTATTAAAGAAATGAAGAATTTCCTCCTTTTTTCCATTGCTAAACAAAACTGTTGATTCATCTCGAATCAAAACTTGTTGTTTTATCCCTCAATCTGTCTAGAAGCCTTAGAATTCTTCCTTTTTTCAAGATCATCCTCTTTTGACGTCTTTTTTAGCTTTTTTTTTTGTTCATTTTTAGTCTTTTTCGTCTTTTCTGTTCATTTTTTGTTCATTTTTATTCATTTTTATTCATTTTTTACTCAATTTCTAGACTTTTACTTCAATAAAAGTCTAGAAATTGATTGTTTTATTGATTGATTTGATTGATTTAATTGATTTAATTGATTTAATTGATTATTCATTGCTTTTATTGATTTAATTCGATCTCTAAATGTTCAACGTTTTCATTTAAGCTTTCTAAAAGGTTATCGCTTTCTAAAAGGCTATCAAACTATCGTAATCAAACAATTTTTGTATCATTTGATGAGAAATCACAATCAAAATTAAGCTGATTACACTAATTTCTCGAAAAATAAATGTCTTTTAGAAAAAAGGACTTTAATTTGATCGCTTTATCGCTTTTATCGCTTTATCGCTTTTAAATGATCTTTTATCTAGTCTAAAACTCGTTTTGAAGTCTTTTGAAGTCTTTTGAAGTCAACATTTCTATTCTAATTGATAGGAAAATGAAAAAACGAGTTTCTAAAGCGAATTTGGATTTGTTGACTTGATTTTAGGAGGGTTTAACGATGATTTTTCATGCTAAGCCAGCTTTTAGAAGATAAAAGCCAGCTTCTAGAGTATAAGCCAGCTTCTAGAGCATGAGCTAAGCCAGCTTCTAGAGCATGAGCTAAGCCAGCTTCTAGAGCATGAGCTAAGCCAGCTTCTAGAGCATGAGCTAAGCCAGCTTCTAGAGCATGAGCTAAGCCAGCTTCTAGAGCATAAGCCAGCTTCTAGAGCATAAGCCAGCTTCTAGAGCATAAGCCAGCTTCTAGAGCATAAGCCAGCTTCTAGAGCTTTACTCTGACATTAGAATCTGTTCCACTGTAGCTCATTGGCTCATCTTTACCCGATAAGCGACGCTAAAAACCGCTTCGAATCCCAGCTCCACCATTTTGCATTCCCGCTCTTATTTCATCTAACTATTCCCCAGGCTTTACTGGGCTTTGGGCTTTGCTAGCTAGGCCATCTAGGCCATCTAGGCCAGCTAGGCCAGCTAGCCCAAACTCAACCATAAAATTCAGCCATCAGCCTCTTTATAGTGACAAGGAAATTCGTTCTTCGTTCGTCATAAAATTCGAAATTCCTTTTTTCGTCATTTCTCGAGTGAAATTCTTTTCGTCTGAGTTCTATCCAGGGTTTCTGGAGCCTCAGTCCGTTGATTATCCACGTCCCCATTCTCCTTTCCCCTTCACTTTTTCTCTTTTATCGAGAAATGTGTTTAGAGATAGAGAAAAGACAAAAGATAGAGATAGAAAATTGAGGAAAAGATAAAGAGGAGAATTTTTGAAAGATTTAGAAAAGGTAGAGATTCTGTGGGTGCAGGAGAGGTGTAGGGAGGGGGAAGAGGAAGGGGGAGAGGGAGGGGGAGAGGGAGGGGAAGAGGGAGGGGAAGAGTATTGGGAAGAGGATGGGGAGGAGAATTGGGAGGAGAATTGGGAAGAGGATGGAGAAGAGGATGGGGAAGAGGATTGGGAAGAGGATGAGGAAGAGGATTGGGAAGAGGATGGGGAAGAGGATGAGGAAGAGGACTGGGAAGAGAATTGGATAGAGAATTGGGAAGAGGATCGGGAGTGAGGATGGGGAAGAGAATGGGGAAGAGAATGAGGAAGAGAAAGAGGAAGAGAATTGGGGAGAGAGTGGGGAAGAGAATTGGGAAGAGAATGAGAAAAGGAGGGCCAGGATGGGGATCGATTCTCCGCAAGGGGCAGGCTGGGACCCTGAGCTGGGCCCTAGAGTCTCTCAGAGACTTTCGCTATTTCTTAGCTCTTGTTTTTCTTAGATCTATGTACCCATTGCTCCTTACCCATTGCTCCTTAGACTACTCTGGGCCCTCTCTAAACTCTTGTTATTTCTAGATCTACAGACCTGGGTTTCCTTAGATCTATTGGTCCTTAGGCTACCCTGGATCCTCTCGAAATCTCTATCTACAGGACTCCTCTGAACTCTGTCTCTCTTCTCCACAAAATCTCTTCTATTTCAAGAATCTCATCCTTTCACTTCTCAAAATTCCTTCTCTATTCCTTCTCTATTCCTTCTCTATTCCTTCAATATCTAAAGCTTTTCTCAGCCTGAGTCTCCGATAAGCTTAGATCTTTTTCTCCTCTTATTTCTTTCAATATTCTTCAATCTCCAATCAATCTACAAATTTCCAAAGCTTTCTATTTCTCTATCTTTCTCTAAACCTTCTAGCTCTTTCTCTGAAGCTTAAAATTTAAAAAAGAAGAGTGAAAAAGGAGAAGACCTAGAGGCACACTTGATGGCTATGAGCATGGGTTGGATCCTGGGCTCTTGCCTTTCTCTACCCTTACCCTAGACAGAATTTTGTTTTCTCTAGAGTTCTCTAGAGTTTCTCTAGAGTTTCTCTAGAGTCCTTTATTATCTCTCTCTCCTTTCCATCCAGATGTCTTTGCTTGATTTGTCTTTGAAGACTACTTTCATGATTCTCTTTTCGTAACTAGAGCTGAGCTTGATCCAAGACTGAATTTTGATCCAAGATTGAATCCTGAATCAATCCTGAATCAATCCTGAATCCTGATCCAAGACTGAATCCTGATACAAGACTGAATCCTGATACAAGTCTGAATCCTGATCCAAGACTGAATCAATCCTGAATCAATCCTGTATCAATCCTGAATCAATCCTGAGTCCTGATCCAAGACTGAATCAATCCTGAATCAATCCTGAATTCTGAATCAATTACCTATTTCTTCTACGCAAAACTATCCAGTCTGCCCCCTGCCTAAGCTAATTCTTCATTCTTTGCTAATTCTTCATCATAATCTCTTTTCCATAAGGTTTACCCAAAGAATTCGGTTCAAACAAACAATTCGGTTCAAATTTATCGAATTCTTTGATTTTGATGCTCAAATTCGAAAAACTATTGATAAACAGAATAAAATGAATAGCTCCAATCAATTCCTCGAGCCTGAAAACCCTCGAAGACTACTGTTAACTACTGCTTAACTACTGTTAACTACTATTTAACTAATGTTAACTACTGTTAACTACTGTTAACTACTGTTAACTACTGTTAACTACTATTTAACTACTGTTAACTACTGTTAACTACTGCTTAACTACTGTTAACTACTATTTAACTACTGTTAACTACTGTTAACTACTATTTAACTACTGTTAACTACTGTTAACTACTGTTTAAGTCCAAAATGCTTTAACAGAACGTAGAATTTGTAGCGAAAATGATCTGATTTGAGCGTGTTGTCTTTTGTCTATTTCATCGTCTTGTCTCTTTGCTAAATGACATCTGCCATAGAGCATCCAACGCTGAATTACATGCTGATTCCGAATCTGTTTTCCGTTTCTGATTTGGAGCACTCTGTCAAAAGTTATAAGGGCTTAAAGTTTTGTATGGCCTTTGTATGAGAAGTCAAACTCAGAGTTTATCAGCAGATTTCACAGAGGTCTCTAGCAGCAGTGGTGGCCGAGTGGCAGTGGGTTAGAATACAAGGCGAACGGAAGGGAGGACCGGTCTGGTTCGAGTCCGGCCTTTGACTTTCGTTTCAATTTTTGAATGGGAAGTCAAACTTATTTTATCAGGAGATTTCCCAGGGGTATCTCACAGCATTGGTGGCCAATTGGCAGTGGGCTAGAATACAAGGCGAACGTCAAGCCAACCCAGTCTGGTTCGATTCCCCTTTCGACTTTTTTCTTTGGCGTTTTTTGAATTTGTTTATTGACAAGTTCCTGTCTCTATTTCAATCCAGCTTTCAACTATTTCGAATAAAAATGTTGCTTCTAACTATTAACATGCAGCTATCCGTTAGCATGAAGCGTTAAAATCCTTTCCATCAGCCTTTCCATCAACTCCATCCTTTGCAAGGATCTCTTTTACGCTCTCTTCCCTTTCTCCGTCTTTGCTCGCTTTTGAGACACATTTCTCTTTAATCCCTTCTTTCTCTTCTTCAGAGAGTATTCAGACACAAATCTACGCCTAATTCTCTTTTTTTTCTTTTTTCTCGAGTTACATCGATGAGATGAGTCAAATGCTTTGAAAAATTGTGCAAAACGAAAAAAAAATCAAATCAAAATCAAATCAAATCAAATCAAAATCAAATAAAAACCCTCTAGAATCGTTTTCCTTATTCAAATCTTTTAAAAAAAACCCTTTCTAGTGCAAAGAATTCTTGATTTTTCTAGAAAAAACCCAAGAAACAGCAGCCCAAGTGTAGCAAAAAGTTTGTGTTCTCACTCAGCGACAAAGTAAACTTTAAAGAGTGATTATTTTTTGATTATCTTATTTTTTGCTATAAAATTCTTTTCCATCCTAAGTCACATCCAGAATTTCAGCGCCTCTTGAAAAAGCTTGAAAGCTTTGAAGCCTAGGCTTGAAGCCTAAGTCTAAGCCTAAGCCTAAGCCTAAGCCTACGCTTGAAGCCTAAGCTTGAAGCCTAAGCTTGAAGCCTAAGCTTGAAGCCTAAGCCTAAGCCTAAGCTTGAAGCCTAAGCCTAAGCCTAAGCCTACGCTTCAAGCCTAAGCCTAAGCTTGAAGCCTAAGCCTAAGCTTGAAAGCTTTCAAAGCCTCTCGAAAATTGTGGAAATTTATAGAAGTTCACGTAGTGATCCTTATCAAATTTCGGTCGGTTCTCATCATCTTTCCCTTTATCATTCTTTTGCGAACCGCATTAGTAGGGTTTGGAATAAGCTCGTCTGTAGGAATCGTCTGGTATCTTCTCGTCTGTAGGAAAATTGAAAGTCCTCTGTAAACGAATTAGATCTTATTGCCATCTCGAATCTGCCCTATATTTATTCTTTTTGTCTCTGTCTTTCCTACAGACGTACTCCTACTGTACTCTTACTGTACTCTTACTGTACTCTTACTGTACTCTTACTGTGCTATCTTTAGTTTTCTCTCTTTTTTTGGTGAAAGTATTGTAGGAATATGTTATATGCAGTTATGATTATCTGATTCGCTTCTATTCGCCCATGAATAAAGCATTTATATGTCGTAGCCGATTATGAATTAAATTTTTTGCCGAATCTTTCTAGTAGAGCAACTCTTTAATGTATGAGGACAATATTATATCATCTTGTAGCTTGTAGCATCTTGTAGCGAATTAAATTCTGCGTCGATTGGTACCAAATTTGTGCGTTTAGGTTTAAAATTACCGGCGCTACAACGTTTCATTCAAAATCGGCGGGACCCCCGTAGCCGATGATGAATTTCAGCCGATTATGAATGAGTGGCGCGTCCAATGAGCGTCTAGGAGCGTCCAACCATCAAGTATTTAGTATCATTCAACGCAGAATCATTAATAATTATGTTAAATTTTTAAAATTAGCAAGATTTGATGAAAAGAAAAAAAATTAGAGCAAAAAAACTGTTTGTTCAAGAGGAAACTTTGAGGCCCCATAATTTTTTTTCTTTTTATCCAATCTTTCTAATTTTAAAAATTTAACATAATTATTAATGATTCTGCGTTGAATGATACTAAATACTTGATGGTTGGACGCTCCTAGACTCACTTGGACGCTCCTAGACTCACTTGGACGCTCCTAGACTCACTTGGACGCTCCTAGACTCACTTGGACGCTCCTAGACTCACTTGGACGCTCCTAGACTCACTTGGACGCTCCTAGACTCACTTGGACGCTCCTAGACTCACTTGGACGCTCCTAGACTCACTTGGATGCTCCTAGACTCACTTGGACGCTCCTAGACTCACTTGGACGCTCCTAGACTCACTTGGATGCTCCTAGACTCACTTGGACGCTCCTAGACTCACTTGGACGCTCCTAGACTCACTTGGATGCTCCTAGACTCACTTGAATGCTCCTAGACTCACTTGGACGCTCCTAGACTCACTTGGACGCTCCTATTCTCAATGATTCTGCGTTGAATGATACTAAATACTTGATGGTTGGACGCTCCTAGACCCACTCATTCATAATCGGCTGAAATTCTAGCTTAAAACTCTGCCATCTCTATAGTTTTATTGATTCATTTCATCAATTTCAAGTTCGCGATTGTTTTTTGAGCATTTCAAATCGTTTTTTGGTCGTTCTTGAAAAGATGTTTCCATAGCTAAAGATTGAATAATGAGAATCGTCATTGTTTCTGAAAAATCTCAAGAAAAATCTCTTTTTTCCGATTTTCAAATGTTTCTTTTAAGCTGAAATGAAAAAAAAATGCAAAAATGAGAGAAATTCTCAATTCTAAACCCATTGGGAAATCAATTTTCTTTTAATTTTTGTAAAAATCTTGATTCTAAAAGAATTTCTTGAATAAAAAATCGAGTTTTCGTAGAAATTTGTGGAAATTTTTGTTTTTTCTTGGTTTTTCCTGGTTTTAATTGGTTTTAATTGATTTTAAATGCTTTAATCCTTTCTTTAAAGCCGTAATAAGCCTTAATAAATCTCTCTACAAGCCTAAAATCAATCAAAAGAGATCTTTTCCCAACTTTACAACTTTCAGAGGTTTAATCGGTGGGAAAAAGGAGCGAGCTTCGCCAGTGAACGCCTCATCCACTGCCAGTGTCACCCATTCTGAGAGGGTTTGTTAAAGAAAATGATAAAGAAAAGAATGATAAAGAAAATGATAAAGAAACCAAGAAACCAAAGAAACCAAGAAACCAAGAAACCAAGAAACCAAAGAAACCAAACCAATTTGTCTGATAATCAGACAAATTTAAAAGAAAAACAAGCACCAAACAACTTTGACACTAAACAACAAATTCTACTAGTTTTTCCCTAAAATCACCAATGTTTCCACTTTTAGAACTCGCTTTCCGGTCCCTCGTTTCACCAGAACAACAGCAGCGATCACTCGGGGACTCCTGTGCAAATACAGGTTTGTTGTAGGGAAGAAAATTGTTTTAAAAGTTGTTTCTATGGAGAAAAGAGTTGTTTTTATGCAGAAAAAGGCTCTTTCTATGCTAGAGTTTGTTTTAAAAGCTTTTCTTGTTTAAAAGCATTTTCTTGAAGTCAAGTCTTTCAAGCTAAGACTGGAGTTGGTTAGAAGGGTGGCAGAAGATTGGTAGAAGTTGGTAGAAGATTGGTAGAAGATCGGCAGAAGACTGGCAGAAGATCGGCAGAAAACCAGTGGTAGACTGACAGAAGGCCTAGCCTTTTGTCTGGACTTGGCTGAGCCAGCTTCTAGCCTTTTGGGATATCTCTATCTATAACACTATAACTATAACCAAAGCTGGGGCTGCGAATTTAAACAATCAGCGTCGGGACTCGAACCCTTCCGCTTTCTCAGGATCTCAGGATCTCTGGATCTCAGAATCTCTGGATTCTCGCTTCCCTACCAATGAGCTACAAAGATCAAAGCCTCAGCTTTATCCATCACTTATCAACTCAAATTCAGCCACTCGCCAACAACTCGTCATCACTGTCGAGTTGTGCCACAATTCCCACAAGCCTGCCACCTCCAATGATCGACTTACACGTGCCGCTCTCAACCACGATGAACAACACTGACATAAACACGCCAATGAACAACGATAATGGAGAGAATTTGGTGAGGATTTAGAGAAAAAGTACAGTACTTTTTATTCAAAAAAAACTTTCTAAAAGATACTAGGATTTAGTTTTTCTCCCACCTAGAAAATGCTCATTTATTTTCCTGAATTTGATCTTCCGCCCGAGAAAAACTCCCATCACCTATTTTGCATTCAGAATTTTGTGTTTGAAATTTTCGGGAAAAAACGGGGAAAAACGGGGAAAAAAACTGGGGGAAAAGGTCTAAAAGGTGACTGAAATTTCGAATAGGGGAAAAGGAGAGGGATTTATTTGGATTCCGGAGTTGTTGAGTTCAAAAAGGCCAAAGAGCTTCACAATGTTTCGGGATGTTCTTTAGATTTTACTCAATCAGATCTCGTTGATTGGTCAATTTACAAACTTTATAGAGGTCTATAGAGCCCTATAGAGGTCTATGGAGTTCTATAGAGCTCTATAGAATCCTATAGAGTCCTATAAAGCCCTATAAAGCCCTATGGAGCCCTATAGAGCCCTATAGAGCCCTATAGAGCCCTATAGATCTTTATGGAGCCCTATACGGCCCTATGGAGCCCTATAGAGCCCTATAGATCTCTATAGATCCCTATAAAGCCCTATGGAGCCCTATAGAGCCCTATAGATCTCTATAGATCCCTTTAGGTCCCTATAGATCCCTATAGGGCCCTATAGACCCCTATAGGGCCCTATAGATCCCTACACGGCCCTATGGAGTCCTATAGAGCCCTATAGAGCTCTATCGAGCCCTATAGATCTCTATAGATCCCTATAGAGCCCTACAGATCCCTTTAGGTCCCTAAAGAGCCCTATAGATCTCTATAGATCCCTATAAAGCCCTATAAAGCCCTATAAAGCCCTATAGAGCCCTATAGAGCTCTATAAAGCCCTATAGAGCCCTATACAAAAGGATACGCAACCAATATATGGAAAAAAGACCAGCCACTGGCACCGAACCCGTGACCTCCCGACTAGGAAACAAGGCTCCTAACCACTCGACCATGGCGTCTGCATGACAGGATTTGGCTGAAGTTATCTTATATTAGACATGTTTATCGGATCGAATCTGATGCGATTCGTCCGGCCGATTGGCTGATCCATTCCGATCCAATAGGTCCGACCAATCGAGCTAGCCTGATCCATTCCGATCCAATAGGTCCGGCCGATTGTCTAGCCTGATCCATTCCGATCCAATAGGTTAGACCAATCGGGCTAGCCTGATCCATTCCGATCCAATAGGTCCGACCGATTGTCTAGCCTGATCCATTCCGATCCAATAGATCCAATAGAAACAAGCTTATGGCTTATGGCTGAAAGTTTCGAGGAAAAATCGTCCCCAGCCAATAAGAGGACGTCACATGGACTCGAGTAAAGAGCGGCGGTGGCCTAGCGTGTACCGAGCTGGAAAACCCATGCGGTCCTTTGCGGCGGGTTCGATCATCGACAAGCTTCTCATCTTTTTTGAAAAACAGACAAATACCATTCTTGAATAGCTAAATCCATAAATTCTGTCTTTCTCTTTTCTTAAATTCAAAAAATTCAATGTGATCGATGAAAATTTCCCATAAAGAATGTGAAATGATGTAATTCGAGCCATCTTTTGGCTTCATTTTGGCTTCATTTTCACTTCATTTCCCTCCATATTCCCCCATATTCCCCCCATATTTGTCCTTTCCTTAAGACTTTCAATATAGATGTCAAATTTTCATTTCTCATTTGGATATTGATGAAATTTTTGAGTGAAAAGAGGGAGAAATTGAATCGATTCGACTTTCTGTTGATTAGTTTTTGAGAAGCTTTGAAAAGCTGCTTTGAGAAGCTTTGAGAAGCTTTAACAAGCTTTGAGAAGCTTTGAGAAGCTTTGAGAAGCTTTGAGAAGCTTGGAGAAGCTTTGAGAAGCTTTGAGAAGCTTTGAGAAGCTTTGAGAAGCTTTGAGAAGCTTGGAGAAGCTTGGAGAAGCTTTAAGAAGCTTTGAGAAGCTTTGAGAAGCTTTGAGAAGCTTTGAGAAGCTTGGAGAAGCTTGGAGAAGCTTTAAGAAGCTTTGAGAAGCTTTGAGAAGCGTTGAGAAGCTTTGAGAAGCTTTGAGAAGCTTTGAGAAGCTTTGAGAAGCGTTGAGAAGCTTTGAGAAGCTTTGAGAAGCTTTGAGAAGCGTTGAGAAGCTTTGAGAAGCTTTGAGAAGCTTTCAGGGGAAATAAGGCTTGACATTACGATGATGAGATGACAATGAAGATCAATTACTAGTAGAACAAACGAACAACTAACAAGAACAAGAACAAGAACTAGAACTAGAACTAGAACTAGAACTAGAACTAGAACAGCAACAAGAACAAGAACAAGAACAAGAACAAGAACAGCAACAACAACAACAACCAAATTTCAGAACAATGAAGACAACTCACAAGCCGGTGCCTCGAATTCGGAAAATAATGGAGAAGTTGTTGAAGAAAGACAAGAGAAAAGCCCACAGGAAACGGCGAGACTCAAGAGGAGGTGAGATTGAGGACATTGTAGCCATTCAAGCAATTTCCTTACAATATTCTCGAGGTTAAGAATATTTTATAGAATTGGAAGTAGATAATGAATAATCCCTGGCATCCCTGGCATCTAATGAAGTTTTAAAGTCAGAAAGAAAGCTCGGTTAGAGTAATGTAGCTTGATCGCTCCTCCTGTCCAACATTCTCTAAAACTGAGCTCTATTTCCAGTCGTATATGGCTTCATTACTGTTAATAGACACTGAAAAATTGGTTTTAGTGCTTTGACAAAAGAAATCTGGATAGTAAGGGGATTCGAACCAGGGACAAGAGGGGTGAGAGGCGAGCCGATTGGCTCGCCTGATCCATTCCGATCCAATAGGCTAGACCAATCGGGCTAGCCTGATCCAATCCTATCTGTCCGCCCAATCGAGCTAGCCTGATCCATTCCGATCCAATAGATCCGACCAATCGGGCTAGCCTGATCCATTCCAATCCAATAGGCTAGACCAATCGGGCTAGCCTGATCCAATCCTATCCGTCCGCCCAATCGAGCTAGCCTGATCCGATCCGATCCAATAGATCCGACCAATCGGGCTAGCCTGATCCAATCCTATCCGTCCGCCCAATCGAGCTAGCCTGATCCGACTGATCCTGATCGATCGGACTAGCCCGATTCACCCGATCGATCAGACTAGCCCGATCCGATCTGCCAAAAAACATATAATATCAACTTTTACAATATTATCCAAATTTCCCCTTTCAGCTACGTGTTAATGGAGTTGGTTGAGACGGAGAAAGACTACGTGAAAGATCTCGCGAGCGTCGTCGAGGGATACGTGGCAAATTGTGTAGGTTTCGATCTATTCTATGATCTATTTGATATCTATGTATCATTGAATACATAGATAATTCTGTGTAATAGATCATTAGCGCTAATTTCATTCGCTAAAATTTCAGGAAGCCAATTTGCCCGAGGATTTACTCGGAAAGGACAAGATTATCTTCGCCAATATTGCGCAAATTCAGGAATTTCACGCGAATTCGTTCTTGAAAGTAATGATTTTTAAAAAAAATAGATATATATATATATATATGTCGTAACCGTTTACGAAATTCAGCCGCTAACGAATGAGGGTATTTCCGGGCATCCAATCAAAAAGTGACCCACATAAAAAATGTTCACAATACATATATTTTATAATAAATTTTTGAAATTAGCTCATTTGGTTCAGTAGAAAATTTTTTTTGAGCCCCCAAAGTTTAGGTTCAAAAATGGCTATAAAAAATTTTCTACTCAGCCAAAAAACTTGCCTAATAGCTCATTTTGTAGCCAATTTGATGTAGATTCTTAAAGTAAAGCCATCTAAAACAATTTGTCGTTGAAAGTAGGAGAAAGAGGGCGAGGAACGACTTCAGTTGAACTCGGTCGCTGTTTTCACATTTGAGAATTGCCCTGAATTTGTTCCTCGCCCTCTTTCTCCTACTTTCAACGACAAATTGTTTTAGATGGCTTTACTTTAAGAAACTACATCAAATTGGCTACAAAATGAGCTATTAAGCAAGTTTTTTGGTTGAGTAGAAAATTTTTTATAGCCATTTTAGGGCCATTTTTGAACCTAAACTTTGGGGGCTCAAAAAAAATTTTCTACTGAACCAAATGAGTTAATTTCAAAAATTTATTATAAAATATATGTATTATGAACATTTTTTATGTGGGTCACTTTTTGATTGGATGCCCGGAAATACCCTCATTCGTTAGCGGCTGAATTTCGTAAACGGCTACGACATATACAATATTACAATCGTTAAACAATTTCTAATCAAATCAAATTGAATTATGAGCTTAGGAGATTGAGAAAAGCCTTCACGACTACAACGCGGCCGGAAGAGCTTTCGTCAAATATGTAAGTGATGAAAAAAAAGTTACTGTAATTAGTTAGACAAACTAATAGACAAAGCGTTTTCTAAAAAGCATCTATTTTAGACAAACTACTGTACAAAAACCGTTATTTTTACAATAAATTAACTACCGTAAATACTGTAATAGTACCCCACCCCCGTCGTACAGTCGCGTAGTCGCAAAAGTTTTTTAGTATTTTATTGTTTTTCAAAGCACTCGTACTTCCAAAAAATATGTCTTTGGTATCAAAAAATAACCCTGAATTTCAGCTATTTTTTGATACCAAAACGAACATTGTAGCATAAACCAGTGTCGAGAAAAACTCGTTCAAAGCTAGACTACGCAACGCTCCGCACCTTTTTTCACTTTTTTCAAAGCACCCGTACTTCCAAAAAATACGTCTTTGGTATCAAAAAATAGCCCTGAATTTCAGCTATTTTTTGATACCTAAGCGAGCATTGTAGCATAAACCGGTGTCGAGAAAAACGCGTCCAAAGCTAGACTACGCAACGCTCCGCACCGTCATTATGGGGGTGGGGTACTATTACAGTATTTACAGTAGATTTTAGATTATTTTGTTCATCAGCGTTTGTTTGTGAGGAAACGTAGACTACGCGACGCTCCAATAGGGGGCCGTTCTATTAGAGTTTTTTCGTAGATAGATTTGATAAAAAGAGAAATTCGGACACTTTTTAGAAAGATTAGAGAGCAAAAAACACACTTTCATTACAGTAATCTGTCTAGAAAACGAGAAGAATAGACGCTATTCAGCAGAAATCTTTCAGCAGGCTAATTTCCGCAATTCTTTTTGCGCAACTCGCCATAACTCTCTTCTAAGTCGGCCAATCTTTATGATTTTGGTGTCATTTTGTAGATCTCAACAAGTGCAACAAAATGACACCAAAATCATAAAGATTGGTCGAATTAGAAGAAAGTTATGTCGAGTTGCGGAGATTAACCTACCCCGAGAAATTTCTCATGTTCTTTCATCTTCTCAAACCTTTCAAAAGCTTAAATATCAGTTTTTTTTTTTCTTGAATTCAATCTATTTCATCAGTTATTTTATTGATCTATTTATCGATTTATTGACTTTTATTCATTTTATTTCTTTAGGAAAGACGCTTGGAGAATCTCTATGTGAAATACTGCCAAAACAAGCCGAAATCCGACTATCTGGTGGCCGAGGAGCGATTTGAACAAGTAAAAACTTATCGAAATATGTTTTATATGTAAAATCGTATAAAAATGTGCTTAGCTTCACTTTATATAGAAATTTTTCTATATAAACTTCTTAAATGAGAGTGCAGGGGGGAGTGGGACAAATGCTACCTTTTTTTTGCGCACCCGGACATTTGCGCACCTTTTTTTCCGCACTTAGCCCATTAGCGCACCTTTTTTCGCGTTTTAAAAAAGCTCTAAAAAGCTAATATTAACCAATTTCTATTCCAAAAGTTGTTTTCTAGTTTTCTAGGTAATTTTAGGGCGTAGAATCGAAATTTTGACATATCAGAGCTTGTGGAAACACACGGACGGAGTTATACAAAGAGAAAAATCGACAATTTTCTGTAATTTGACTCTGTAATGGAACCAAATTTAGAGAGATAAGGAACCAAATTTAGAGTAATAAGGAACCAAATTTAGAGAGATAAAGAACCAAATTTAGAGAGATAAAGAACCAAATTTCGTATACAAATCGTATAAAAATGTGCTTAGCTTGACTTTATATAGAAATTTTTCTATATAAACTCCTTAAATGAGAGTGCAGGGGGAGTGGGACAAATGCTACCTTTTTTCCTCTTTCCTCTTTGTATAACTCCGTCCGTTTGTTTCCACACGCTCTGTTATGTCAAAATTTCGATTCTACGCCCTAAAACTACCTAGAAAAACAACATTTGGAATAGAAATTGGTTAATATTAGCTTTTAGAGCTTTTTTAAAACGCGAAAAAAAGTGCGCTAATGGGCAAGGTGCGCAAAAAAAAAGGTCGCATTTGTCCTACTCCCGATAAAACTATCATTTTAGCCAACTATAGTTAGACATTTTTAAACGTTCATTTTGTGCGTTAGTAGCCCTTTGTAGCGCGCTTTATTCCCCTTTTCTTACAAAGAAGTGTTTAAAACAGCAAAAACTTGCTTAGCTTGCAGATTTTTTTCGTTAAATAGAAGAAAATCGATCTCATCTATCTATTTCTCGTTGGGTATTCGAAATTTATATATAATTTTTTTTAGTTTTTTGCTGAAACAAAGCTGAAACTCGGTCACAAAGTGGCGCTATGCGATCTTCTCATCAAACCAGTGCAAAGAATCATGAAAGTGAGTTTCATTCTTTTCATTTTTACTCTAAATTGAAAACCTATTCTAAAAAGCTTAATTTTAGTATCAATTGCTCTTGAAAGACATTCTAAAGTTCACCGAACGAGCCAATGACGACACAACGCATCTCAATAAAGCTCTGCGGGTGATTTGATTTGAATTTAAACTTTTGATATGCTAGTTTTCATATTTATAAGTATTTTAGTCTAAAACATTAAAGAGTTGCTAGTTTTTTTAAATAAAAAAACAGCTTTTAGCCGAAATCCAGCATTTTCAATGAGTGGACTAAGCTTTGATTGGCTATGCTTTGATTAGCTAAGCTTTCATTGACTATAACTTTCCTTAGAGATCAGATTATTCATAACTTTTTCTATATTTGTAACAAGGACATTTCAAGCTTTCAAATGATACCAAATAGAGTTTGATTGGATTAACCAGTCCAAAAATTTAAAGCCAAACTCTGAGCAAAGTGTCTGATTCAACTCGGATTTCGTTTTGCTTGATTTTCTTGGACTGAATAATCCAATCAAGCTCTATTTAGCATCATTTGAAAGCCTGAAATCTCCTCTTTCCAATGATATAAAAACTTGTTAATGATTTGATCTCTAGGTAAAGTTATAGTCAATCAAAGCTTAGGGAATTTGACTATGAGCTGAGCCAGCGGTGGCTCATAATATGAAGGCAGATTAAGTCGACAAATGTGTCAAATTACTTAAACTTTATTATAATTTTATTTATAGAACATTTTCACATTTATATTTCAATTTTTAGCTTGATAAGTCGGCTGTGAGAAAAATTAAGGCCATTGAAGCCATAGAAGCGTCGTAAATAAAATTCTGATGCTTTTAAATGCTTTTCTCCATAAAAACTTGTGATTAAAATGAAGGCAAAATGCTTTTTATTAGTTATTCGTGCTTTAAAAAGGTTAGTAAAGATAAAATTATTACTTTTCAGCCTAATGTTAGCTTTGAAATCCTCTAAAACACTCAAAATCTTGTTTTTCATGGCTTATTTCATCTCGTTTTTAACATGACGACAATAAAAGCATTTAAAGCAATGAAAATTTGATTTTATAATAGTTTAAACAAAGATTTGTTTATGCTTTTAACATAGAAAAAGAAAAAAAAGCATTATTTAAGGAAGAGTTTGAAATTTGAAGGATTTTAAGCAAGTTTTCGTAAGAAAATGGCTTCTAATGGCTTTTAATGGCTTTTAATGACTCTAAATGACTCTAAATGACTCTAGTTTTTCTTATAGCCGATTAAACAAGCTAAGAATTGAAACATACCGTATTTTCTCTAATAGTAGTGCGCCCCGGCGAGCCGAGTTGGTGACGATTTACGGCTTCCAAAGTTTTCCCAGAAGCTCAATACTCAAATCCCCCACTAGATCTCATCGTCAGCTACATTTTCCGACCCCACATCGATAGGTTCTGATAAGCGGTTCACGAGATTTCGAGGAATTTAGGCGAAGCTCAGGGTGCATTACTATTAGAGAAAATACGGTAAATGGGAAAGTGTTAGATAAATGAAATTATAACAAAAATTTGCAATGTTTAGGTGATGCACGTTGTGCCGAAAGCTTGTGACGATATGATGCAAGTTGGACGTTTGCAGAATTTCGATGGAAATCTCAGCGCTCAGGGGAAATTGTTGTATCAGGTAAGAAAAGTTAAAATTTTATTGCTAATCGTCAGTGAATTCTTCACATTTTTCTCACATTAAAAGCCTTAAAACTAAAGAATCGAGTGAGAAAGTACGTTTAAATCTTTTTGAAAGCACAAAGCGCAAAGAAAACTCGTACTGTTCTAAATCTAAAGTTTTTACTTTTAAAACCAATGTTGAAATTTCTAGGGCACCTTGTCGATCAGTGAATCAGTCGGGGGAAAAGTCGATAAACCAAAAGATCGCCGAATTTTCCTTTTCGAACAATCCGCAATCATCGCCGATCACATTCCGCCAAAGAAAGAGTTCGGCAATCCCACGTATATCTTCAGAAGTCAAATTATGGTCCGTTTAGATAGATCTGAAATTGATTTGTAAAGATTTAGGTGAACAAGATGATGTTGGAAACGAATGTGGCCGATGATCCGCTCAAATTTGTCATCAAAATGGACGAGAAAAAAGCTGGCGCATCGGCTCCGGCTGACGCTGGTCCACAACCGGCATTCATCGCCCTATCACAGACGTGAGTTTGAATTTGGATAAGGAAATTCAAATTCTACTTCTAGTAGTAAAGAGAAATTACAATAGTTTACAGTAAATACCTTTAAAACACTAAGCAATGGGCATAGATAGGGCTAAACTAAGCAATGGGCATTGATAGAGCTAAACTAAGCAATGGGCATTGATAAAGCAATTGACAGAGCAAATCTTCCCGTTCACCTGCTGGATTTTTCCTAAAACTTGTCCCCTTTTTTCTTTCTACCTGTTTCTATTTTATCTAATCCTACTTCTACATCTTTTTTCAGCTGAAATCCAGCTGAAAAACCCGCTTAATAACAAGTTTGAGTGTTTTAAGGCTGTTTTTGTCGCCGTGGCGCTTCAGGATAAATTTCGATAAGATGTTTAGCCAACACTTTCCTTCTTAGTTTATGAATTCTGCCTGGATAAAGTCTATTATGCTTTTATTTAAGTCAAATATCGAACCACTACATTACTAAATAGAATGCGCTTTCTAAAACGTGTCATTTTTCTCAACTATCGTAATCTTGTATCAAATTTTAGCCAATCTATCTTGATTCTAGGGTTTAAATATATTGAAAGCTATAAAAAGTGGATAGATTGGAGAAAACTAGAAATAAGAACGAGAAAATTGACAGAAAATTGATGAGAAAAGAAAATATCAAGAGAAAATCAAGAAAATTGACATGTTTTTGAAAAAGAATTAGAATTAATTGACCTATTTTCAGTCCCGAGGAGAAAGATCAATGGATCGCAGCGCTTTCGGCTCAACTGGATCAACAGAAAGTTCTGTTAGCTGCTCTAGTCGACCCGAAGCGATATCAATCGCAGTTGGCCGGTGGAATGGATAATTTAGGGCTGTAAGTCATAAGATCTTATACCTTTAAAACACTAAGCAATGGGCATAGATAGGGCTAAACTAAGCTGATCTTTTTAAAGCTGATCTAAGTATGATCTTTTTAAACTATAGTATTATTTATACTTTTTAAAAAAATTGATTTAGTGATGACAAGAAGCCAGGCAGTGGCTCGGCGACAGCGCCAGTGATGTCATCGTCGCAGAACGCTTTCGGCAAGCTTGGCACATCAGCTCCAAAGGTGGATTTTGATTTTTAAATAAATCGATACAGTATTCTGTATTTTTACACCTTAATAATACATTTTTTCAGGGTGCCCCAGGGAAAGTTGACTCGCCGAGACACGGCTCAGCCTCAGGCGCCTCATCAAAGGATCAAGGAAAGACGAAAAGTGGAGGATTGTTCAGTTTCGGGAAAAAAGCGCAAGCGAAATCACCCACCAGTCCACCACCAACAAATAAGGTTCGTTTGATGAGTGAAAATGACGCCTCAGACTCCTTAAGAGGCCGTTAAACGTTCCCCTCAACCACTGCTTCAATGGTCTAGTGGATAGTTGAAGAGTTGAATTTAAAAGAGTTGAATTCTATGCTATTTTCTGTGCCTTCAGCGATTTGACAACAAATGGTCAATTGAAATACTTATCTACTGATTTTAATACAGTCGACTCTCGATCTCGATTCGATACAACGATTTTGAAATTCTAAAACACGTCCTTGGTTTCTGCGTAGCTGCCCCAGCAATCGTTGGCCGCTCAGGGCAACTACGCAAGGAATTTTAATCGTTTTAAAGTCGTTAAATCGAAATTTTTGATCAGAAGCGAATCGTTAAATCGAGTCGACTGTACTTTTTTGATGGTTTCAGCTTTTGAAAGCTTACAGAAAGCTTAGAAAGACTTTTTTTGAAGTTACAGAAAGCCATGGGATAAAATTCGAGTCACTAATTCAATACAAATACGTAAGGAAACAGTTTTTTTTATCAAAACAAGAAAGTTTGGCGAGAGTGGGACTCGAACTTGAGAGCAAAAATTCTAGTTGCGTCGGTAGTCTAGCAGACTATCCACTGAACCACAGAAACAGCTGTTAAGGGAGCGTTTGACGACTTTGTTAAGAAGTTTGAAAGGTGATTTTCTGTGCTAAATATGTCGCATTTACGAAGGGTTTTGCAAAAACTAAAAACAACTTCTAGATCCCCATGGCCGATTTTATAAGATCGACTTGATCTAGAGTCAAAAGGCCAACTCTTCCCTTAGTTGAAGCGATCGAAAATGCACTGAAAGTTACCGTAGTTTGTAGAGAAGGGGTAGAGACCCGGTAGGTAAACTGACACCGTACTCTGACAGCTATCAACTTCAGTAGGTGTCCACTACGGTACCCCAGTAAATACTAGATAAGCTACTGTACTCCTGTAAGTACGCTGAAAAGGCTATCACTCCTATAAGTATCTGAGGCATCGTACTTGAGGCTATTGTACCCAGTAAGTACTAGGTAAGCTACAGTACTACTTACTAGGTACTCTCGTTGTATCCTAACAGCTACCTACTGTACTCTGCCATCTACCGTACCCCAGTGAGTACTAGGAAAGCTACCGTACTTCAGTGAGAACTGGACAAGCTACCGTACCCTGATAAGCACTGGGCAAGCTACCGTACTCCAGTAAGTACTAAGCAAGCTACCGTATCCCAGTAAGTACTACGGAAGCTACCGTACCCTGATAAGTACTGGGCAAGCTACGGTACTCCGGTAACTACCCTAGCAGCTACCGTACCCCAGCTAGTACCCACAATCAGCTATCTTTTCGAAAACGCTTCAACCGAGTGCATACTTTAGATTCAAGCTATATCTAAAGTCTCTTAAGCTTAAGGCAAAATTAGAATATAAAATCATGATTTCTAGCGGTGAAATGACGTCTCGTCGATCAATTTTCTCACAAAAATTCCCAACAATGAACAACTTTGCAAACATATTCATTTTCTCTAATGTTTTGTGTGTGTTTCCTCTTTTTTACTCTTTTTTTTTTTCATTTTTTCGTGTCTCCCCCGGGTTCTAGTGCCCTATCAACCGTTTTCATCTCTTTTTTTTTTTCTATTAATAATGCTTTTTTGTTTATTAAACGTTATGCTTGCTAATATTATCTGTTTTTGGCGTTGTTTGGGAAAGCAAAGATGGCGCGCATTTGGTTAGAGGTTGAAAGGGTTGAATGCCCTATTTTTCGACTTCTTTGACTGTTTTTTGAGTTCAAAAAAATATTTTAACATTTGTAAACAATAGGATTAAGCTCTAGATTGAATATTCGAATTATTTTAGAGTTCTAAAGTTAATCTCAAAGCTGGATTTGATTTTTGAAGCTATTACAGGTCGATGGACTCGAATTAGTAAACGAAATAGTAAACGCAAACTTTCTACTCCACTGATTTCTTCATTTTCCAACAGGTGTTTCTGTTAGAAAATGGAAACCCCAGTGTGCCAGGAGGCTTGTGTTTTCAGTTTGTTGAGCCGATTTTCTAAACGATGCAAAACAAAAAACAAAATTTGCTTTTCCAAAAAAAAACGCCAATTTTTCGCTTTTCTCATTTTTTTTTTTGACTGTCCGTTTAGTCGTTTATTTTTTTGAAAATTCATTCTCTAGTCGATATTTTTGAGTTTTGAGATAAACAAAGTAAAATGAAAGAAAAAAACGCCCGTATTTACACCGCAAAAATACGGAAATTATTTTTGGAAATTTAGAAAAAAATGAGATTTCGATTTTTTTTTTTCCCGGTTACGGTTTTTGTTTTTTATGCTCTCAATGTTTAAATAATGTTTTTAAAGGTTTAAATGCTAATTTGAATGGTTTAAATGCTATTTGAAAGGTTTAAATCCTAATTTGAAATGCATTGAAATGACGATTTTTTTTTTCTCTACAAAATAGTTGAACTTATAAAATTCTTTTTAATTAAAAAAATCTTTCACAAACCTTTTAAAATCATTTTCTTTTTTCGATTCTTTACAGATTTTTATATAATAAACGAAGATTTTAGCTCAGTTTACTTGATTTTCAAAAAAACTTACCCGATTTTCTTTCTGCTATTTCGTTGCTGCTATTTCGTTGCTGCTCCGTTGCTGCTCGTTGCTGCTCGTTGCTGCTCGTTGCTGCTCGTTGCTGCTCCGTTGCTCGCTTGTGTTTGATTTTGAAAGGTTTAAATGCCATTTTCCTTTCGAGTAAGGTTTAAATCTTCATTTGCACTGATTTTTTTGATTTTATTTGGGTCGCGACTGAATGGGAAACACCTTTTGAAGTGATCGGTTCAAGAGAAGCAATCTTTCAGCAAATTCAAGAGTTCTGATCTTTTCTAGAGACTCTAGTGATCTTTTCTAGAGATTTCGTGACCGAACGAACTATCCGGCATTGGTTTCAACGATTTCGTGAAGGAAATTTCTCACTTCTCGATAGTGCAAGAATAGGAAAACCATCGGAAATCGACGAAGACAAACTTGCTGATTTAGTTGAAGAGGATCCTCGACAAACGAGTCGGGAACTCGCTGAGCAAATGAATTGCCACCATACCACGATTTTGAAACATCTTCGGAAAATGGGAAAAGTTCAAAGGCTCGGATTTTGGGTTCCACACCTCTTGTCTCCGGCCAATAGAACGAAGCGATGTGAGGTAGCCGAACTCCTCCTTGATAGGCACATGAAAACCCGAAGTCAGGATCGTCGATTTATTCACCTCTAGAGACTCAAACGTGATCTGTTCTAGAGAAGCAAGCCTGATCTGTTCTAGAGAAGCAAGCCTGATCTGTTCTAGAGAAGCAAGCCTGATCTGTTCTAGAGAAGCAAGCCTGATCTGTTCTAGAGATTCAAACGTCTCCTAGGATCCCGAAACTTCTTTCAAATTAAATCCTTTTTATCGTAAAACATTTTCGAGATCTAAACTTTTAAAGTCTTTTGTGACTTTTTTCAAACAGCTTTGGTGGAAAAGTCCTTTCCGATTTTTTTTGGGAGAGTACCTTAAATTTGTCGAATTTTGACGTTTTATAGCTCATTCTAAAGCTGAATTCAAGACGGATCGATTGGTAAAAACCGTTTTGAGATATCTCTTTTCGAAAAGTTTTTACAGCTATTTTAGTAAAGGGCGGCAGAGCCAAAAAAGCCAAAAAATGGCTGTTTTCACGTTTCGTTAGTTTTCCGTGCAGAAACCTAGGCTAAAAACATGTGTTTCGTGATCAGCGTCAAAAATAACCCCTAGACACGCATTTTCAGAATTTTAGCAAAAAATTTTTGCACAAATATTGTCACCGGTGGAGGTCAAACCAGCGACCCTCAGAACAATCGCCTTTCCGCCGCTTTTCGCGCTTTTCCTTCGTTTTTCTCGTTTATTGGGGTTATTTTGGATTGTCTAGGGGTTATTTTGGACGCTGATCACGAAACACATGTTTTTAGCCTAGGTTTCTGCACGGAAAACTAACGAAACGAAACGAAAACTCGTGGAAACCTGGAAAGTGGAATAGCTTTTATCATCTTGTATCATCTTGCATAGAAGCCAGAGCAATGAAGAAGAGAAGCCAGAGCAATGAAGAAGAGAAGCCAGAGCAATGAAGAAGAGAAGCCAGAGCAATGAAGAAGAGAAGCCAGAGCAATGAAGAAGAGAAGCCAGAGCAATGAAGAAGAGAAGCCAGAGCAATGAAGAAGAGAAGCCAGAGCAATGAAGAAGAGAAGCCAGAGCAATGAAGAAGAGAAGCCAGAGCAATGAAGAAGAGAAGCCAGAGCAATGAAGAAGAGAAGCCAGAGCAATGAAGAAGAGAAGCCAGAGCAATGAAGAAGAGAAGCCAGAGCAATGAAGAAGAGAAGCCAGGGCAATGAAGAAGAGAAGCCAGGGCAATGAAGAAGAGAAGCCAGAGCAATTGCTTCTTCGTCTTTCTTAGATTTCTTAGACTCATCCTCATCTTCAACCATAGCAACATGCTAAGAAAGAAGTTTTCCCAGCGATAGGCTTCGAACTGGGGAGAGAACGCGAGAACGAGGGAAAGAACGCGCTAACAGTTCGAGTTCAACGCGATAACACTATCCACTAGGCTACCAACGTAGAGAAGATTTGGCCATCAGGGCTTTATAAGCCAAGCAAAGCAAAGCAAAGCAAAGCAAAGTAAAGTAAAGCAAAGTAAAGTAAAGCCAAGTAAAGCAAAGTAAAGCAAAGTAAAGTAAAGTAAAGTAAAGCAAAGTAAAGCAAAGCAAAGTAAAGTAAAGTAAAGCCAAGCAAAGTAAAGCAAAGTAAAGTAAAGCAAAGTAAAGTAAAGTAAAGCAAAGTAAAGTAAAGCCAAGTAAAGCAAAGTAAAGCAAATCACAGCAAAGTAAAGCAAAGTAAAGTAAAGTAAAGCAAAGCAAAGTAAAGTAAAGCAAAGTAAAGTAAAGCCAAGTAAAGCAAAGTAAAGCAAAGCACAGCAAAGTAAAGCAAAGTAAAGCAAAGTAAAGCCAAGTAAAGCAAATCACAGCAAAGTAAAGCAAAGTAAAGTAAAGCCAAGTAAAGCAAAGTAAAATAAAGCAAAGTAAAGCAAAGTAAAGTAAAGCAAAGCCCAGCAAAGTAAAGCAAAGCTTTAAGTAAGTCAGAACAGTAAGCAAAGTCAAACCTATCGGTCAAACCTGTTAAACCTCGAAACCAAGAACAGAAAGTAATCGTCGTTGAAATGGTTGAAATCGTTCAAATTTAAGCAAATTTAATAGCGTTAAACTTTTAAAATCGAGTTTTAAAATCGACTTTTAAAATCGATAAGCAAAAAATTTGATTTATTCTATAAAAAAATGTAAAGAATCGAAAGATCAACATGGTTTTTCGTTTTTTTTTTTTTTTTTTTCGAAATTCTCCTTTTCTTCTTCTAGGAAATGCTAAGGAAATGCTGTTTTTTTAAAGAAAAATTTCAATTTATGTCTTTTTTTGGGGCTGGGACAAATGCGGCTTTTTTTTTTTGCGCACCTGGACATTATTTGCGCACCAAATTATTGTGATTTTGCTGGAAAAGGCCTTAGGCAAAGTCGTAGAGCTTCAAAAGCGTTTTCATAGAAGGGAATCGTATGCGTAGTTTCCGAATTTCGACAAATCACACCTCGCTGACACGTCAAATTTGGGCTAAAAGGCAAAAACTGCGGAAAAGCATTAGGTTGCATAGTTTTTGCTTTTTAGCCCAAATTTGACGTGTCAGCGGGGTGTGATTTGTCGAAATTCGGATCCTACGCATACGATTCCCTTCTATGAAAACATTTTCGAAGCTCTACGACCTTTCCTAAGGCCTTTTCCAGCAAAAAAAAGGTGCGCAAATGTCCAGGTGCGCAAAAAAAAGGTCGCATTTGTCCCACCCCCTCTTTTTTGTCTTTTTTTGTCTTTTTTCATCTTTTTTGTCTTTTTTGTTTCAAATTATTGTGATCTCTTTCGTTTTTTTTCAATTTTTTCAATTTTTGCAAATTTTTTTCATTTTTAAACCCTTTTTCTATCATTTTTCTTAATAAAAGTTCGCTTTTTTATGATTTTTTGAAAGAAATTTGCAAAAATATAACATAAAATAAGATAAAAGAACAGAAATTGATTGAAATTGATTGAAATTCATTCAAATTGATTCAAATTGATTCAAATTGATTCAAATTCATTCAAATTCATTCAAATTGATTCAAATTCATTCAAATTCATTCAAATTCATTCAAATTGATTCAAATTGATTCAAATTCATTCAAATTGATTCAAATTCATTCAAATTCATTCAAATTGATTCAAATTGATTCAAATTCATTCAAATTGATTCAAATTCATTCAAATTCATTCAAATTGATTCAAATTGATTCAAATTCATTCAAATTCATTCAAATTCATTCAAATTCATTCAAATTCATTCAAATTCATTCAAAATTCATTCAAAATTCATTCAAATTCATTCAAATTCATTCAAATTCATTCAAATTCATTCAAATTCATTCAAATTCATTCAAATTCATTCAAATTCATTCAAATTCATTCAAATTCATTCAAATTGATTCAAATTGATTCAAATTCATTCAAATTCATTCAAATTCATTCAAATTCATTCAAATTCATTCAAATTCATTCAAAATTCATTCAAAATTCATTCAAATTCATTCAAATTCATTCAAATTCATTCAAATTCATTCAAATTCATTCAAATTCATTCAAATTCATTCAAATTCATTCAAATAACAGAAATTCATTGAAATAAACGTGAAAGCAATGTGTTTTTTTGTGTTTTGAAGTGAGCAAAAATGAGAAAACAGTGATTGAAAACAAAACAAAAGTTGTTCATTAAGGAAAAAGTGACAAAAAAAATGCACTCTTATCAAATGTACTTTGTGCTTATTTTTTGTCAAACACACGCTTTCTGGGGCATTGAATTCGTAGAAAAGTCATGGATACAGTCGAAAGAGTTTGTGTACAAATTTTCAACACAAAGTACACCCCTTTTGGACAGAAGATTTTCTCGGTAAAGATTTCGGGGTGGTTTGGGTTTAAACCTTGTTAAAACGCTCTTTCTGGCGACCGGTCACTGTGTCGACATAGCTCAATCGGTTAGAGCATTGGTTTGAAGGCAGCCCTCAGGCAAAGGTCGCAGGTTCGAGTCCGCCGTGCGACCAAGTTTTTTATTTTAACTTTAAACTCAAAATTGTTAAAAAGTCCTTTCTGGCTAAGGATCTCCGTGTCGCCATAGCTCAATCGGTTAGAGCATTGGTTTACCGACGGCCCTCAACCAGAGGTCGCAGGTTCGACCCCTTCTGGCGGTTCAAGCTTTTTTGATTTCAGAAATTGAAGCAAAACTTGTTTAAAACGCCCTTTTCCGGGGAGCAGACCTAGCTCAGTCGGTTAGAACATTGGTTTGAAGGCAGCCCTCAGTTAGAAGCCGCGGGTTCGAGTCCTCCTGACGACAAAGATTTTTGTTTCAAGTTCAAAAATTGTTAAAACGCCCTTTCTGGAGGAGGGGTACCGTGCAGCTATAGCTCAGTCGGTTAGAGCATTGGTCTCAAGGCGACCCTCTTGAAAGAGTCGCGAGTTCGACCCCCGCTGGCCGCATTTAGACAAGAATTTTTGCTTTAAATTTGCTGTGATTGCTGAATTTGCTGTGAATTTTTGCTGTGAGGAAGATGAGGATTTCAGTGCACTAGGGGGAGTTTGTTTGCAAGTCTAAGCACAAAGTACACTTACACAAAGTACCGGAAACCGCATGGGATCTCGTTCTCAGAGTTTTCCCCTTCTTCATTCGATTTATCTGGAATTGATTCGATTCAAAGTTCAATGAAAATTGGGATTTAAATTTGATGCTTTAAATTTGCGATCTTTCAGGCATTTCCCGTTCGTTTATTTGCTGAAGCGGCCACAAATTATAGGCCATTGCACAGCGATGGAATTGCGTTAGCGTCTGGAGAAGAGGTTTGATAAAAGTTGAAGAAGTTGAAGAAGTTGAAGGACTTGATAGCTCGGCTTAGCTCTGCTCAGCTCAAAGCTGAACAAATCACTTTTAACAGTCGCGTACAGTCGCGTACAGTCGCGTAGTCGTTTGCTTGATCTCTGAAATCTCTGATAGCCAAAGACAAATTCTAGTTCTTGGCTAGGCCTGGCTAGATCTGACAATAGAAAAGTTGGACCAGGCTCAGCTCGGCTCAACTCTGCTCAACTCTGCTCTGCTCGGCTCAGCTCTGCTCGGCTCAGCTCAGCTCAGAGAGCCTAAGCCTAAGCCCAAGCTCAGCTCTGCTCTGCTCAAAGCTGAACAAATAGCTTTTAACAGTCGCGTACAGTCGCGTAGTCGTTAAGAAATACTGGCAAGCTAATCTGGCAGGCGATAAGCTGAATCACTTTCAAGATCGAGATCCTTGACGTGTCGAATGGATACGCTCGAGTGCAGAGAAAGACTGGTGAAAGAGGAAAAGTGGCGACTGTCTTTTTAAAATTGAATCAAATTCCTGGCAACAATTTGGCTGAACAAATACGGTAAAATGAAGAGCAGCAATTGTATTTTGTAAGGCTTTTAAGGTATCGTCGAATCTGGACAGCCGTCGTTGACGAGATCGAGGTGGCACTCGATGAGGAGCAGGCATTTCAGTCAGTCAATGAGAGTGCGGCAAATAAAGTCAATTCAGTGATACTTGGGATCTGATTTGAGCTGAAGAGCTAGAGCTGAAGAGCTAGATCTAGAGCTGAAGAGCTAGAGCTGAAGATCTAGAGCTGAAGATCTAGAGCTGAAGAGCTAGAGCTGAAGATCTAGAGCTGAAGAGCTAGAGCTGAAGATCTAGAGCTGAAGATCTAGAGCTGAAGATCTAGAGCTGAAGATCTAGAGCTGAAGAGCTAGAGCTGAAGATCTAGAGCTGAAGAGCTAGAGCTGAAGATCTAGAGCTGAAGAGCTAGAGCTGAAGAGCTAGAGCTGAAGATCTAGAGCTGAAGATCTAGAGCTGAAGAGCTAGAGCTGAAGATCTAGAGCTGAAGATCTAGAGCTGAAGAGCTAGAGCTGAAGATCTAGAGTTGAAGAGCTAGAGCTGAAGAGCTAAAGACCTAGATTTAGACTAGTCTATTGAGCTAGGCATCTAGAAAACCAAGCTAGACAAATTTAGACATCAAGCTAGTAGCTAGCAAATTTAGGAGTTGCCTCCCGGGAGATCCTAGCAATCCACTAACTCCAAGCGAAGCAATCATCAATGGAAGGCTCAATTTGAATTCGAAAGCTTTGGTAAAAGATGAAAGCAATTAGAAATAAATAGCTCAATCGATTTGATAACTGTCAAGATCAAGTCAAGATTAGCTGATGCTGATTAGCTGATTAAGCTGATGTCAAGATGATTCTAGATCCCTGATGGACGACCAATCGTTGTCAAAAGACTTCAGGATCAAGTCGTAAAAGAAGGCGACAGGTTTAAATATAGAAAAATGACATCAGAAAGCTTTCAGTGTGACTTTTGTGGCTGAATTCGAGAGTCCGTGCGCTCTGGAGATCGTTTGGAGGGGCACGGCGGTCGAGTTCGCTGACTCAAGGATCATTGTGGGTTTAATTAAAGCAACTGTACCAGTTACAACATCTGTAAGCCTGAGAATTCAATACTTTGATTTAACCAGCTAAACCGATCGAACCAAGGGGGGAACGGTTTAGTCTAGATCAGTATGAATAGGCCTGGACTGGGTCTGAACCTGGATCTGACTAGGAAGTGACTAGATGTGCTGGCCATAGATCTGTAGCTCGAATCTGGAGCTGGATCTGGATCTAGAGCTGGATCTGGACCTGGGTCTGAACCTGGATCTGGATCTAGAGCTGGATCTGGACCTGGGTCTGAACCTGGATCTGGATCTAGAGCTGGATCTGGACCTGGGTCTGAACCTGGATCTGGATCTAGAGCTGGATCTGGACCTGGGTCTGAACCTGGATCTGGATCTAGAGCTGGATCTGGACCTGGGTCTGAACCTGGATCTGGATCTAGACCTGGATCTGGATCTAGACCTGGATCAGGGTCTAGACCTGGATCTGGATCAACCCCTGGGCCTGGAGCCGGATCTAGACCTGGATCTGGATCTGGATCTGGATCTGCCCCTGGACCTGGATCTGGATCTAAACCTAGATCAGGATCTAGACCTGGAGCCAGATCTAGACCTCGATCCGGCTCTACTTAGCCTAGACTGCCCTGAAAATCATTTCTGTCCCTCTTTACTATAAATAACGATACCTTTCCTCATCAGGCTTGGAAGGGGAACACAAAATTGATGATCGAGAAGTGCAAGGATCTCCATTCCGGTCCATATTCAATCATAGCCACCAATCAATTCGGCACAACATCAACGGAGGCTTTGGTGGGTAGAACTAAATCTTTAGATCTTAGAATTTTCAGTTAACCGTTCACACTCGTCCCTCAACACCTCAAGGTGTCCACCATGAGATCATCGGCCCTTGCTCGATTCGATTGCAATGGATCGGGGAAAGGGAATGCAAATATTTGGTGGAATACACGAGAGATGGTTGGTGATTGGAGGAGATTCTCATTCTTAATCCTTTTGAATTTATGCTTGGATATAGAAAAGTGTAAGAGAGAAAGGTCAGTTTTAGCTGGGTTAGGCTGAGGTGGGTTTAGCTAGGTAGGCAAGGCCAGAAACCAGTATCTGGTCTAGCTTTGTTTAGTGAGCTTTTAGTGAGGTTTTTTCAGCTTTGAAAGAATCCTTTGATCTACAATCTAGCCAGACTTTGGCTTTCTACCTTGGGATGCTGTGACAGCACTGCTGTTCGACCTGGCTTGTCAAGACAGATCAGATTTAAAGACCAGCTCTGGAGACTAGCTCTGAAGACTAGCTCTGAAGGTCAGCCATGAAGATCAGCTCTGAAGGCCAGCTCTGAAGACCAGCTCTGAAGGCCAGCTCTGAAGGCCAGCTCTGAAGGCCAGCTCTGAAGATCAGCTCTGAAGGCCAGCTCTGAAGTTCAGCTCTGAAGATCAGCCATGAAGATCAGCTCTGAAGGCCAGCTCTGAAGTTCAGCTCTGAAGATCAGCCATGAAGATCAGCTCTGAAGGCCAGCTCTGATCTCACACCTGATCAGATCAATTCTGAAGATCAGACCTGATCAGATCACCTCTAAGCTACATTATATCCTAGCCAGGTTTAGCTTGAAGTTTGGCAGATTCCCAGAGTCAAGCAAATCATTTGGCTTTTCCCACCAGAGGTTAGGTTCTGTTTTTGGCTTACTCCTAACTCTAGCTTTGTCTAAGCTAGAGCTAGAGCTTACCTAGCTTAGACAAAGCTAGGTAAGCTAGGTAAACCATCTAAACAACTAAGCTAGGTAAACGATCTAAAATCCCTGTAAAGTTCGAAGTTTATGACCAAAAATGCCTTGAAATTGGGGCAAATCATGTCTGAAAACTCGAAAAGATAAATGCTTTGGGATCTCGATCCAGAAGTTGACAATAAAGCAATCAGCTTTGCAGCCAAAGCCATCAGCTTTTCAGGGATGACAGCGTATCGTTGTGCTCGGAGTGATCTCAGCACGCATAAAGTTGTCTTGAGGTTGGTTTTTGAATTGAAATAAGCTTTGAATCGATCATAGATCAGGAATAAGCTTTCAATTGATCAGATTTGGGTACTTTTCGGTTCCCGGGCCAGCTGCGCTACTAGGAAATAGTTTTTTTAAAAGCGATACTATGCAGTTATCGATCGGGGTATAGATCGGGGATAGATTTCAAAAGGTTGTCAACTCAAATCTTGAACCAAGAGCGTATATAAGGCTGTAGAAGGCTGTAGAATGCTATAGAATGCTATAGAAGGCTATAGAAGGCTATAGAAGGCTATAGAAGGCTGTAGAAGGCTATATAAGGCTATAGAAGGCTATAGAAGGCTGTAGAAGGCTATAGAATGCTATAGAAGGCTATAGAAGGCTATATAAGGCTATAGAAGGCTATAGAATGCTATAGAAGGCTATAGAATGCTATAGAAGGCTATAGAAGGCTGTGGAAGGCTATATAAGGCTATAGAAGGCTATAGAAGGCTGTAGAAGGCTATAGAAGGCTAGAGAAGGCTCGAGAATGCTATAGAAGGCTATAGAAGGCTGTAGAAGGCTATAGAAGGCTATAGAAGGCTATAGAAGGCTATAGAATGCTATAGAAGGCTATATAAGGCTATAGAAGGCTATAGAAGGCTATAGAAGGCTATAGAAGGCTGTAGAAGGCTATAGAATGCCATAGAAGGCTATATAAGGCTATAGAAGGCTATAGAATGCTATAGAAGGCTGTAGAAGGCTATATAAGGCTGTAGAAGGCTATAGAAGGCTATAGAAGGCTATAGAAGGCTATAGAAGGTTATATAACCCTCCGATAAGCCACAGCAAGGAGGCATTTGTTTTGTTGGCGTTTTGTTGGGGTTTTGTTGGCCAAAAGAGGTATGGTGATACCTCTCCAGTCTCATCCCCATACCTCTGACTCATGAGGATCCCTTATCCCCACACCTCTCCAGACTCATCCCCATACCTTATTTAGTCTGTTAAATCATTCATTGTCAGTCCAGCTTGAATGTCTTCATTTGAAAAGCCATCTTTCTTGACTCAAGCTGGACAAAGTAGGGGATATTTGTTAGCGTTTTGTTGGCGATGAGGGTTTATAAACCGAAAAGTATCTAGATTTTGAAAGCAGCTTCTATTAAAGCCTATTAAACCTTATTAAAGCCTATTAAAGCTTCTATTAAAACCTATTAAACCCTATTAAACCCTATTAAAGTCTATTAAAGCTTCTTTAAACCCTATTAAACCCTATTAGAACCTACTAAACCCTATTAAACCCTATTAGAACCTACTAAACCCTATTAAACCCTATTAGAACCTACTAAACCCTATTAAACCCTATTAGAACCTACTAAACCCTATTAAACCCTATTAGAACCTACTAAACCCTATTAAACCCTATTAAACCCTATTAAACCCTATTAGAACCTATTAGAACCTATTAAAGCTTCTTTAAACCCTATTAAACCCTATTAGAACCTACTAAACCCTATTAAACCCTATTAAACCCTATTAAACCCTATTAAACCCTATTAGAACCTATTAAAGCTTCTTTAAACCCTATTAAACCCTATTAGAACCTACTAAACCCTATTAAACCCTATTAAACCCTATTAAACCCTATTAAACCCTATTAGAACCTATTAAAGCTTCTTTAAACCCTATTAAACCCTATTAGAACCTACTAAACCCTATTAAACCCTATTAGAACCTACTAAACCCTATTAAACCCTATTAAACCCTATTAGAACCTATTAAAGCTTCTTTAAACCCTATTAAACCCTATTAGAACCTATTAAACCCTATTAAACCCTATTAAACCCTATTAAACCCTATTAGAACCTATTAAAGCCTTCTTTAAACCCTATTAAACCCTATTAGAACCTACTAAACCCTATTAAACCCTATTAAACCCTATTAAACCCTATTAAACCCTATTAGAACCTATTAAAGCTTCTTTAAACCCTATTAAACCCTATTAGAACCTATTAAACCCTATTAAACCCTATTAAAGTCTATTAAAGCTTCTTTAAACCCTATTAAAACCTATTAAACCCTATTAAAGCCTATCAAAGCATCTATTCAAATCTTCTTTTGCGACAGAAATTTCCGTTGCACTCACTATCGCGTTCGAGTGATCGCTTACAATTTGCACTTTCAAAGTCACGCATCGAAAGAGATTGAGCTTGATTTTACAGAAGAAACGAAAAAACTCGTGAGTTAATTGAATATCTTTTTAGAAATCTAAATAAAATAAAAGAAAATAAAAGAAAATAAAATAAAATTCAATATTTAATGAATTTTTTTCTAGAAAAATCTTCCAATATTTGAAGAAAATTTCGCTTTTTCGGAGATTCTTGGCCGTGGACGAACGGCATTTGTTTTTGGAGCAAATGACGTAAAGAGGAAACAAATGTACTTTTTAAATGATTAGTAGAACTGAATAAAGTACAAAGGAATCGTTGGGTTCGTGAGGGAAAGTTGCAAAGAACTTTGAAGAGAGAGTTCAAGAGTGCGTGAAACCACTGGAGTCGAAACGGATAGTCGAAACGGAGTCGACGTAACGAGGCAACATTCAGCCCGGTGCACTTGTTGCTTGGGTCCTTCGGGCCCGGTGCACTTGTTGCTTGGGTCCTTCGGGCCCGGTGCACTTGTTCCTTGGGTCCTTCGGGCCCGGTGCACTTGTTCCTTGGGTCCTTCGGGCCCGGTGCACTTGTTGCTTGGGTCCTTCGGGCCCGGTGCACTTGTTCCTTGGGTCCTTCGGGCCCGGTGCACTTGTTTCCTTGGGTCCTTCGGGCCCGGTGCACTTGTTCCTTGGGTCCTTCGGGCCCGGTGCACTTCCTTGGGCCCTTGGGTCCTTCGGGCCCGGTGCACTTGTTCCTTGGGTCCTTCGGGCCCGGTGCACTCGTTGTCTGTATGCGCTGAGTGGGTTGATTGTGCGCGTCGAACCGGCACTGTGTTGTGGCAAGTGTTGCCCACTTATGGCGTGTCGGGGAGACGTGTCGCGACTAGCGTGACTTCGGTGTGCAAGTCGATCACCTATCCGATCCGTCTTGAAACACGGACCAAGGAGTCTTGCGTATGCGCGAGGGTGGAAAACCTAAAGGCGCAATGAAAGTAAAGACCGGCTTTCGATCGATTGATACGTGCACTCGCTGTGCGAGAAAATAGCCTCATCTCGATGGCTTGCCATATTATAATAATAATTAATAATAATAAATAATTATTATTATAATAATTATAATAATTATATTACAAATTCTTATAATATTTTACTTATATAATAATCAGAAATATCATTGTGAAAAATAAAAAACCAAGCTGGGAGTCGAACCCACCTTGATCAGTTCTGTAGACCACGACACTAACCACTAGACCACCGCGACAACGTAATGGATCATCCGAAATTCACCCAAATAAGACCATCCGAAATTTTATGCTGACTCGTTTTTGCAAAATCGCTGGGGGTCTCTTTATAAGGCTTATGCAGGGACCGTCCGAGATGGTTCCGTGGTGTAGTGGATAGTCGTTAGGATACAGGGCGGCTAGTCGAGGGTTCGACACCGCTTACTGCATTCTTTTATTGTTTTTCACTTGGATTCAGAATGATTTCACAAAAAATTAAGCAAATATTTGGAATCAATGTAAAATTCGAATAGTCTATGGCTTATTTGGTCTGTTGGATCATTCATTGTCAGTCAGTGACAATTGTTCATTGTCAGCTTGAATATCTTCATTTGTAAAGCCATCTTTCTTTGACTCAAGCTGGACAAAGTAGGGGATATTTTCTAGAATTGGATTACGGTTCTAAAGGTCTGGGGCTTTCAATTTCTTTCTTTCTTTCTTTCTTCCTTTCTTTCTTCGTTTCTTTCTCTTCCCTGTCTTCCCTGGGTAAAGAAGGCAGATGGCTCATTCGTAGAAGCATCTAAAGCAGAAAGTCTAGAGTTTCTTGTCATTTCTTTCCTCTGTAATAAGCTAACAAAAGGTTACTGTAGATTACGGAAATCCAGTTTACTGTAATGAGTTTAACTTTTAGGAAACTAGCCGCTAAGGTCTACGCGGCTCGACGCAGCCGAAAAGATATTGAGAGAGAGGCGTCGATGTTGCAAGGTAAAGTACTAAAGTTTGCTTTGCTTTGCTTGCTTGCTTTGCTTTGCTTTGCTTGTAAACGCAGCCTTTCTAGCGCAGTGATTAATCTGCCAGAAGGGGATGCATTGAATAGAAAATGCAAATGCTAAAATGCAAATGCTAAATCGTGTTTTGTTAAACGAAGAGCACAGCCAGTTAGCAGTCAAATTTCACTCTCAAAAAAACCCTCATAATTTGTGATCGAAACGTTGATTTCTAAACGCTTTGGTATCAAATTAAAGTAGAGAAAATGGGTGTTTTTTTAAGATATAAAAGAGTTTTTTAGCTTAAAGCAATGCTGAGAAAAAAGGGTTTGAAAATTGGTAAAAATAGGAAAAAAAATAGAAAAAAAAAATGAGAAAAAAATTGGCAATTGGCAATTGGCAAATTGACGATTTACAGAAATGAATCACTCGAATCTTCCCGAGTTTCTTGGTTCGTTTATCTCGGATCGTGGCTTAGTTTTAGTCATGAAAAGGTAAGATTGATAAGCTAGATTGATAAAGAAAGCTTTAAGCTTCAAGCTTTAAGGTTTAAGCTTTAAGCTCAGGCTTAGGCTTAGCCTGAGCTTGAGCCCTGAGCCTGAGCCTGAGCCAAGCTTCAAATCTTTAAGCTTCAAGCTTCAAGCTTAGGCTTAGCCAGAGCCTGAGCCTGAGCCTGAGCCCTGAGCCTGAGCCTGAGCCAAGCTTCAAGCTTAGGCTTAGCCAGAGCCTGAGCCTGAGCCCTGAGCCTGAGCCCTGAGCCTGAGCCTGAGCCAAGCTTCAAATCTTTAAGCTTCAAGCTTCAAGCTTAGGCTTAGCCAGAGCCTGAGCCTGAGCCTGAGCCCTGAGCCCTGAGCCAATCTTCAAGCTTTAAGCTTCAAGCTTCAAGCTTAGGCTTAGCCAGAGCTTGAGCCTGAGCTTGAGCCCTGAGCCTGAGCCAAGCTTCAAGCTTCAAATCCTTTCCAAACCAATTTCCTTTTCATTTGCACTCCTAGAGTTGTCGGCATCAACATTGTGAGTTTCGTCTGTGAATTGGGCTACTTCTCAGAGGCAATTCTTCAACAAATCTCTCGACAAATCTTCTCTGCACTTGAATACATTCACAATAAAGGAATCATTCATTTAGATGTTAAGGTTTTTTTTGTTATTTAGCTGTTTCAAAGAGTTTTAGCCAGAGAATATTCTTGTCGAGAGCAGAGCTACTTTGATCGACTTTGGATGCGCTCAATGGGTACTTATATTCTTTTTAGAATCTTTTAGAGCAGTCGTTTAAAGAAGCCTTTTAAAGAACTCTAAAATTGGTAAGATCTTATAGAAAATTGATCTTTTCAAGGGATCTTTACGCTAAACGGCGGCCGGCGACTATCGGTGGGAGCCAATTTTTCCCCCAACTTCCACCTCATTTTTAAGCACCTTAAACTCATCAGATCACGAAGTTTTAATGAAATTTTGATAGCTTAGAACGTTAACTTTAAGAAACTATTTGTTTTATCAAAAGTTATTAACAGAAACCTATCTAAAAGTGGGATACAAGTTGGTTAGAAACTCGACCCTCGGCCCCCGGCCCTGGGCCCCTTCCCGGGCCCCTCTCCGGCCCCCGGCCCTCCCCGGCCCACCAACGATAACAGGATTGCAATTGCAAATATCAGAATGGTTCTACGGATTGGTCCGACGGGGACAGCCGATTTCGAGCGCCTGAAGCCGAAACCGAAGCGCCGACAATGGCTGCTGACGTTTGGTAAGACCTTGCTCCAGTTCTAGAGCATTCCTGAGTACAACGGGTACTACCAAGTACTTACAATATACCCAAAAAGAGATACATCTACCTAAATAGACTTAAATGGACCTAAATGGACCTAAATGTACTTAAATGGACCTAAATGGACTTGAATGGACTTAAATAGACTTAAATGGACCTAAATGTACTTAAATGGACCTAAATGGACCTAAATGGACCTAAATGGACTTGAATGGACTTAAATAGACTTAAATGGACCTAAATGGACTTAAATGGACCTAAATGGACTTGAATGGACTTAACTAGACTTAAATGGACCTAAATGGACTTAAATGGACCTAAATGGACTTGAATGGACTTAAATAGACTTAAATGGACCTAAATGGACTTAAATGGACCTAAATGGACCTAAATAGACTTAAATGGACCTAAATGGACTTGAATGGACTTAAATGGACCTAAATGGACCTAAATGGACCTAAATGGACTTAAATGGACTTAAATGATTTGAAATTTGAGTGCTACAAGGAAAAAACTGAGTTCAGGTAGTGATTGAACACTCTGCATAGTTCGTACAGTCTAAGAACTCTTTCAAACAGCCCTGGAATTTACCGTAACTCACAGCAAATACTGCTTGAGACTGGGATAACAATTGGAACAATTTCAATGCTTTTTAGGTCCTATGGAGCCGTGCTTTCGCTACTTTGCTGGGGTGAGGCACGTGCGTTACGGTAGGCTTTAACAGCTGGAAATAGAGCTTAGACTCAGGCTCAGGGGCCTGAGCCATTGATCTAAGGCGAGCATACCATTCATCTAATGGTATTCGATCATTAATATTCTTGTTAGCCAAGTTGGAAGTTTTAGAAGACCAACAACAACCAAACAACAACAGCAACAGCAACAACAACAGCAACAACAACATCGACATCGACAACAACAGCAACAGCAACAACAACAGCAACAACAGCAACAACAGCAACAACAGCAACAACAACAACCAATTGCACGCCACTCAGCCTCATTGATGGCGCTTATTGCGACGATGATTGGCCCAAAAAGGTAGATAGATGAATGTATCTAACAACTAGATCAAACACTTAAAAATCTAATAAAACACAAAATCTAATATCTCAAATAATAAAAATCTAATCTCAATTTCGAGAAAAGTCAAGAAATTCAAGAAAATTCAAGAAAATTCAAGAAAATCAAGAAAATTTCAGTGAACGTCTAACCGCCAGCGAATGCCTCAAGAGCGCTTGGCTTTCACAGGTATTTTAGTAAAGGGAAAGAACAATAAAGAATAAAGAAAGAACAAGAAAGAAAGCGAAAAATAAAGAAACAATTTTTTTAAAAACATATCAGAGTCAAACGTTTTTAGAAAATAAATCAAGGGAAAACGAGAAAATCGATTTTATATCGTGTCTAGACGAATTTCCATTATTACATTTTTTTGCGCGTACACGTTTCCGCAATTTTCTTTTGCGCAACAGGGTTATTTGCGCGATCGTCTGGAAGAGCTACTATGGTCAGCAAGACTCACTTACGGGAACTCTCAGTTCATGAAGAAGACGATGGACCTGGCGCTCATCCAACGATCACCAAAGGAGAAGAAGCTCGCCCACGACTTCTCGATACTGCCACAACTCCTCAGGGATAAGGATTGGATAAATTTGGGTTGGCTACTTTGCGCCAAATTCTTTGCCCAACTCGCCATAACTTTTTTCTGAGTCGACCAATTTTTATGATTTTGGTGTCATTTTGTAGATCTCAACAAGTGCAACAAAATGGCACCAAAATCATAAAGATTGACCGGCTTAGAAGAAAGTTATGGCGAGTTGCGCGCACGACCCTGTTGCGCAGAAAAAAAAAATTTGCGGAAATTAGTCTACCCCAAAATCATTTGCGTTTCTTGATCGCTTCCGCTTTCTTTCGTGCATTTCATCTTTATAATTAGCCTGCAACATCGAACATTTCTGCGAATTCTCGTGTTGAATTGAAGGAGGAGTGTTGAAACCTCTTCAATTCTTGCCAATTCTCCAGTAGTAAGTGTTGGATTCTCTTCAATTGCTACCAATTCTCGCGTCGTGAGTGTTGAATCTTCATCATTTGCCAATTCTCGTCTAGTCAGTGTTGGATTCTCTGCAATTTCTGGCAGCAAATCCACATCAGTCACTCGTGGAGTCACTCCTCTCATGCGGCTCATCCTGGAGACTTTCGTTGCCACTTTGAAAGCGTGTTTAAACCATTTTCGACATTGCGCAAAGAAAAAAAAATGCGGAAATTAGCCTAGCGCCAAATTTGCGAATGCGAAATGCGAATGCGAATCTTCTTCTTCTTCTTCTTCTTCTTCTTCTTCTTCTTCTTCTTCTTCTTCTTCTTCTTCTTCTTCTTCTTCTTCTTCTTCTAAAACGAGTCCCAATTTGGCTCAAAAAGTGTGCAATTCACAAATTTTCATTTAAATTGTATATGTCGTAGCCGCTGACGAATTTCAGCCGCTAACGAATCATTCGTTAACGGCTAGCCGCTAAAGAATCATTCGTTAACGGCTAGCCGCTAACGAATGAAATTTTTTCGCTAGCCGTGCACAATTTGTAATCGGCTTCTGTGAACATGGCTCGATTGAAATGAGCCTTTGATTTTAAACTATTTATACAAAACGAAAATCAGCAAACTAATCACAACAAGTGAAATAAAATTTATAACATTTAACACGCATAACATATTTAACATGTATAACATACCGATTGAAGAACAATTAGGTCGACTTGGCAGCGCTCATTTTGCTCCTTCGTTATCATCGGCTTCACAACAACTTCTTTTTTTGGCGTCCCCTTCTTTAATTCACATTCCGGGCAAAGTTTGACAAAAATTTCGAGTATTTCATTTGAGATCCCGTGATAATCTCCTCGCAGTTCTTTCCACGTCAAATCCCGGCCGGCGTGTCCTAGTCTTTTGTGAGTTGACGTTAAAACATCGAAGAGTTCCTCTTTCTTGACGACTAGTTTTGGTTGTTCGTTCTCTCCTTTGTCTCCATGATTGTAGAGTATCATTGATTGCTCAATACATTGAATCGAGTAACGACGTGCCCAATTCGCCTCTTCTGTCGTTCGCTTCCGTTTCTCGCTTTCAACTTCACTTGACATTGTTGTCAATCTGTTCACAATTTCATCGTATTTTTACGTCGTTAGTATATGCGTTCGCTTTTTCAAAACTTGATACGCATCAAGTTGGTTGAGAAATTAATTCATCCTGAAAAAACAAATGATTCTGTATAATAAAACCAAAGAATCATAAAAAAAGCAGAAAGAAATTAATCCGAAATCACTGATAACAATGGGGTGGACTCCTCCCGGAGGACCCAATTTCAGCAAAAGGGCATTTTGACAACTTTAAATAGCTCGCTACAAAATCAATCTTTTTTTTGCGTAAAAAATTTGAAACCAAAAACACGGTAAATTCATTTGAATCTAGCCATGTTCGCGGAAGCCGATTACAAAGATTTCGTACAAATCTAGTGAAAAAATTTCATTTGTAATCGGCTAGCGAAAAATTTCATTCGTTAGCGGCTAGCCGTTAACGAATGATTCGTTAGCGGCTGAAATTCGTCAGCGGCTACGACATATACACAAAACTATTTTTTAAACTATCGAGATTGAATTCAATGTTTTTATTGTTCAAGGGATGCTAGAAAAGTTAACGAAAGAGGTTTATTTGCTAGAGTTTTACTAACGAGTTTTACTAACGAGTTTTACTAACGAGTTTTACTAACGATATTTGACTGTATTATTAATTATTAAATGTTATAAAATAAGTAACAACAAGTAAATTAGATAATATTTATTCAAATCCTCTTTTATTCTAAAGTTTCGCCACTCTCACTACCACTTGTCCGTTCGTTGGTCCGCCAGCGGTCACTGCTGCGTGGGCCTGAATGTTTACAATGATAACTTCAAAGAAAAGCTTATCTTCAAAGATAAGGAATCTAGTAAGCTTATCTTTAGCTTATCGTATACGAGAATAGAGTGTACGAGAATAGAGTGTACGAGAATAGAGTGTACGAGAATAGAGTATACGAGAATCGAGTACACGAGAATAGTATTCAGACAGCAATACTGAATCTCGTATTCATTCTAATAGAAGCGCAGTCTCCAATAGAAGGAATTTTATGAAATGGTTGAAAATAGGGAACCAAATTTAGGGAGGTAAGGAACCAAGTTTAGAGAGATAAGGAACCAAATTTGTTGAGATAGGGAACCAAATTTGCAGTCTCTAATAGAAGCAATTTTGTGAAATGATTGAAAAATAGAAGCTCAGCCTCTAATAGAAGCTCAGTCCCTAATAGAACCTCAGCCTCTAATAGAAGCTCAGCCTCTAATAGAACCTCAGCCTCTAATAGAAGCTCAGCCTCTAATAGAAGCTCAGCCTCTAATAGAAGCTCAGTCCCTAATAGAAACAATTTTATGAAATGATTGAAAATAAAAGCTCAGCCTTTAACAGAAACAATTTTATGAAATGAATGAAAAATAAAAGCGCAGTCTCCAATCGAGACAACAATTATGGATATTCAGCCTAGTAGACTGAATACCTAATTTTGAAAATTTAAAGCTATATCAGAAATTTCCTTGAGAAAAATTCATAAAATTTGCAATTTTGAGAAGTTTCTCTTGCAATTCAATCAAAATAAGTGCATACGCTTCTATTAGAATAAATACGGTAGCGAAATTCCTGTTCTTTCTACTTTCAATTATCCCTCTTCATTCACTTTCGAGATCTCCTCAAGCTCCTCAATCTCCTCAACTCTTCCAAGATCTCCTCAAGCTCCTCAAGCTCCACAACTCTTTCAAGATCTCCTCAAGCTCCTCAACTCACTTCCAAGATCTCCTCAAGCTCCTCAACCCTTCCAAGATCTCCTCAATCTCCTCAATCTCCTCAACTCACTTTCGAGACGTCCTCAAGCTCATAGACTTGTGCAATTCTCGGTCGAAACTTTGTGTTTGCGAAAAAGTGTGTAATTGCCGCTGAATACTCTTTGAAAGTGCCCTCAAGTGAATTCGATAAGCCACAACCTGAAAAGTCATCGCTTTACTTTTAGTTTTCTATGTTTTCTATTTGAAAATCGAAAAAAAAAAATCCGTTTAAAATCAAACCGATAACACTAGCATCTTTCTTCATGAGTGATCGAGGGTCAAAATCGATTTGTCCTCGACTCCCAATCACTACCACACGGCCATTCATCGATAATAACTAAAAAAATTTGAGACTAAAGAAGTTCTAAAGAAGGGATTTTAAGAATTTGAATTTATCTAACTAGAGACTTGTGATATACGATTAAATATTGAATCAAGCAATGTCTTTGAGCTTTGAAAGGGATAGAAGATTCTAGAGAGAGAGAGAGAGACTCAAGCTGTTATGAGGCTCTTGAAAGAACGGTTCTCCTATTCTTAAAAGGACGATTCTCCTATTCTTGAAAGGATAGCCCTATGAGCCTACAGCTCAGTGGTAGAGGTTTCGCGCGGAAAGCGAACGTTCCGGAAAGCTTTCCGGGGTTCGATCCCGGTGGGTATAAAGCTTTTGAGAGCTCATAGAGCTCATAGAGCTCCTAGAGTTCCTAGAGTTCTTAGAGCTCATAGAACTCAGAACTCAGCAGAACTTTACTCCTGAACTTTACTAGCAGAGCGCAGAACTTTACGCTGGCACACTGAAGGGACAATGTGCTAGAAAGAATTTTAAACCTGCTCACTGGCACACTAAAGAAGAAATGTGCCTGAAATCGTGCTAGAGCGTACTAGAGCGTACTAGAGCGTACTAGAGCGTACTAGAGCGTGCTAGAGCGTACTAGAGCGTGCTAGAGCATGCTAGAGCATGCTAGAGCATGCTAGAGCGTGCTAGAGCATGCTAGAGCGTGCTAGAGCCAGTACAGAACTCACATCGATCGACTTGTTCAAGTTAAGATGCGCGTTCATCTCGAGCACCAAATCGAACCCTGAAAGCTGGGTTTTCAAGATTAAACTTGACCAAATTTTTATCCGAATACGACTTAGCTTCTTTGTTTTATTTTTCTTTCATTTGTCTCACCTTTAAACTTGTCCTTGAGCTCTTGAATGTATCCATCTTTTCGATGATTCACACAATGATTTCCCCCATTCTCTTGCACGAATTTCACTCCGTCTTCGCTGCCCGCCGTGCCGACAACAATCTGGAATCAATTCTAAAGCTTAGGCTAAGGCTAGGCTAGGCTAGGCTAGGCTAGGCTAGGCTAGGCTAGGCTAGGCTAGGCTAGGCTTAGGCTCAGGTTCAGGCTTAGGCTTAGGCTTAGGCTTAGGCTTAGGCTTAGGCTTAGGCTTAGGCTTAGGCTCAGGCTTAGGCTAGGCTCAGGCTTAGGCTAGGCTCAGGGCCTGAGTCTTAAAGGCTCAGAGCCTGAGCCTTAAAGCATTTAAAGCTTCTAAATAAAAGTCCAAATATATGAAAATCGGTTTTTCAACTTTAAATTCGCAAATAAATGATAATTTGAAGGATTTAGGCTTATGCAAAAATAGAATTGACTGTAAAACTCTTAAAACTTTTGAAACTTTCGCTAAGCTAATTGCTAATTGCTAATGCTAAAGCTAATTTCTTTCGCCAGCGCGACATTTTCGTTTCTAAATTGTAGCAATAATTTTTAAAGGTTTAATCCAATCCAATCCAATCCAATCCAATCCAATCTTACATCAAAAGTTTGTGGATGAGCGGCAGCTAGTTGAATCGCCGCCAAACCGACAGCGCCTGAAGCTCCATGCACGAGGAGTCGCTTCTAAAACAAAACAAAAGAAAATTCGATTTCCACTATTCTTTGTCCATCCCCTAGACAGGCTACTGTTTCCGAGTTTCTATTTAAAAGTATTAAAATCAATTAAAATCAATTTCTAATTGATAGCCTCGATAAAATGAGCTTCAAACGATTGCCCGATCGATCTAAAACCAACCAATCTAAAACCAATCTAACCAATCTAACCAATCAAACCAATCTAAAACCAATCTTCCAAAAATTAATCAATACCATCAACTGATCAATTCCAATTTTTACATGCTATCCAACAAAGAAAAATCCAAAGTTTCATTAAAATCTGTTTACTCTAAAAAAAGTTAATAAGGTGAACAGATTTCCAAGCTATTTCTTCCATCTATTCGTCAAAAAAAACAAGTAAAAACTTGTTTGAATGAATTACATTTGCTTAAAGCTTTTTTAAAACAATTCTTTCTTTAGATGGTACCTATTTCGAGGCGATAACAAACTAGAAATAAAAATTTTTTCGAAAAGCTAACAACATTTTATTGTTCTTTTCTTTTTATCATGATTCTAGTTATGTTTAAGTTATAATTTAAAGTAAAATGTTTTTTTTTAGATCGTCAGTGCTTTTATCACAAGAAATTCAAGTTGAAACATTGCGGTTTTTTAGAAGAAATCGCCTAAAAACGTGTTCCCCTTATTAACTTTTTTTAGAGTAAACAAATTTTAATGAAACTTTGGCTTTCTCTTAGTTGGATAGCATGTAAAAATTGGTATTGATTAAATTTTTAGAAAAACGATTTTAACGTTACCCGTCAAAGAAACGATGAGCTACTAAATTGACTCTGCGTTTTTGTGGGTTATGCTCAAACTTTTCGGATTAATTTTTGCCATAAATTTAGCTGAATTTCCGCTACAGCTCATTAAACAATTGTTTGACTCAAAAAGCATCCAAAATAGAAGGAATAATGGAAGATTTTAAAGTTGCCGTCTCGATTTTCTCAAGATTGATTGCTCAAAACCCCTGAATCATTCAAAAAGTTGAAATTTCCTCAGTAAAAAACGATTTTCCAATACGGTTCCCATTTTGATCTAATACGGTTCCAATACTGTTCACATTTTGATCTAATACGGTTCCATTACGGTTCCAATATATTATCTTCAAATAATCTTCATAAAGATCTATCTCACTTTTCGCTTTTCCCCTCTCGCATCAGCGGATCCGTTGTGGAAGAGAGCTGTGTAGGCGGTGAGATAGGGAATTCCGATGCAAGTACCCTCCTCAAACGTCACTCCATCCGGGAGGAGTCCTGCCTAAAGTTTTTTGAGTTTAAAAAAAAAAAAGCTTCATCCAGCCGGCTTTTCAAACCTTCTCAACAACACAATAATCGGCGGCGGTTCCATTCCCCATATTCGTCACCCAAACACGGTCACCCTTCTTCACATTATGAACATGTTTGCCAATCTAAACCAATCAATTCCAATTATTTTCAAATCTAGAAATTGCTGAGTATAAGATTAATAGTTTGGGTAATTCTTTCAGCAATTCTTTCAAGTAATTCCATTCTCACTATCTCTTCAAACCGCTTGGCGACTCTAAAGCTAAAAGCAATCAAAATTACGTCTGGTCAATATTTTAAAGCTTTATTCAAGCATTTCAAAAATCCCTAACAACCTATACTGAATCTCGTATACTTTTAAAATTAAAGAACCATAAAGTCCGGTTTCATTCTTGCCAATAAATCCAGTTTCTAACTATTTCAAGGCTTTCGCTTATCTTTCTAGTCCTTTTAATTATTATTCTCTTGCACCTCTTCAACAATTCCGGATCCATCACGTCCAACAATATACGGTAGATTTGGAAGAATCGGGTAGACGCCCGCGCGAACGTATGTATCGACTGGATTCACTCCAGAGCATGCGACTTTGATTAGAATCTGAAAACAATTTCATTCGATCAAAATTTCCATTTTAAATTCATTTTATCAAGTCGTTTCTATAATTTTCAAGGCTAACAAAGCTAAAGCCCAACTTTGCTCAGAAACTGGAAACGGAACATTTCCATTTAAACAGGCTACCACAAAAACTTGCAAATTCAAATGCCTTTTATCAATTTGGAAACAAAAAATGACCAGATATTTTTGATTTTTTGGACAAACCTGTGAATCGAGAACAGCTGTTGGTCGGGTGTGTGCGTGTTCGATCAATATTTTCTCGGGTCCACCGAATTCACTTAAAACAGCGGCTCGCATTCTAAAAATATAGAAAGAAGTTTGAATCTCAGAAAGTTTTAAATGCAAATTTAAAAATTCCTTAGCCCAAACTGACCCTTGTTGTGTGGAGAGAAAGCGGCGAAGAAACGCGCCGGTAAACATCGATTTTTCTCTCTTGTTTAGGAGTGGCAAAAAAAAGGCTACGGGAAAGGGGGAAAACACCCGTTGACCCCATTGGTGACAATTTGGCAAAAGAAAATAACTATAAGATAAACAAAATGCAGCAACTAGACGTTTTTATCGATAAAAATAAGTACATAATAGAAAAGAGAATTTCTATAACCGGCTACAAAAGCTAGAAGATTTCGTGGTTTCTGTGCTTACGGTTTATTGTTATCTAGTTTATTTGCGGCTAAGTTAACCGATAAACAAAGGGCTATAAAATATAGAACTGGTGAACCAGTCGTAAGTATCCTCAAAAACTTCTACATACCTTCATCCCGATTGCCTCTTCAATCATGGCGATGACCTTGTTGTGGAACTCGAATTGAACGGCGAGAACCCTCCTGGTTGATGTCGGGAGCTTTACTTGTTGCTTCACTTGTTGTTTCAGTTGTTGTTTCAGTTGTTGCTTCATTTGATGCTTCATTTGATGCTTCATTTGATGCTTCAGTTGTTGCTTCAGTTGTTGCTTCAGTTGTTGTTTCACTTGTTGTTTCAGTTGTTGCTTCATTTGATGCTTCATTTGATGCTTCATTTGATGCTTCAGTTGTTGCTTCAGTTGTTGCTTCAGTTGTTGCTTCATTTGATGCTTCATTTGATGCTTCATTTGATGCTTCATTTGATGCTTCATTTGATGCTTCATTTGATGCTTCAGTTGTTGCTTCAGTTGTTGCTTCAGTTGTTGCTTCAGTTGTTGCTTCATTTGATGCTTCATTTGATGCTTCATTTGATGCTTCAGTTGTTGCTTCAGTTGTTGCTTCAGTTGTTGCTTCAGTTGTTGCTTCAGTTGTTGTTTCAGTTGTTGTTTCAGTTTGGCCGTGATCTTCGTTGTCAAGTGCTCCTCGAGAGCTTGCAGAGCGGTATTCAAGCCATTTCCACTTGGTTCGCTCATATCTAAATTAAAAACAATCAGTAGAGGTAAAAACTTCGCAAAATAGAAGAAGAAATACAATAACGGCAAGAAAACACTATTCTAACTAACTCTGATTACAAAATACTTGATAAACGGTAGCCTAACAAAGCAATGCAAATGAAATTTCTTGCAAAATTTTCCCATTTTATACTGCCCGTTACCGTAATCCCGACAAAAACTCTTAGGAGCACATTATAGAATTCATCGAAATATCTAAAATGCACAAAATCATACGAAATCTAAAATCTAGAACTGATAAACCGGGAAATATTCTCAAAAAAACTTCTAACAATGATACTTTTCAGGAAGTCAGTCAAGAATTTCTGATGGTTGATCACATTGAGGCCTGGGCGAAGAAAGAGCGTGGAGAGAAGGTATCCTTTTTTTTCTGAAAAATTGATAAAATTAAGTGCCAAATAGTAACGAGAAAACGAATACAATAGAAAATAGCTATATTCATTCGTTTTGCTATTGCCGAGTGCCTTTTCTACCGTCATTACTTTCTTTTGCGCTAAACTTAATCTATGGACAAAATTTACTTACAGTACTTGCATTCCAAATTCAATTCCAAATTCAATTCCAAATCCCATTCCAAATCCCATTCCAGATTCCCCTCCAGAAACGCAGCGCCAGCTATGATTGCCCGGTTATGACCGATTGAAAACATTGAGAAGAAAACTGAAATTTCTAGATTTTTCCATAAATAGTTACGATTTATTGGCTAATCTCTCTAAAAAACACAATTTTTCGCATCGGTGATAAACTACAGAAAATGATGGTTATAGGGAAAACAAATTTCGTAAAGCCTATAGAAAAAAAAACGGCAAAAAAAAATAGTTAATTTCCTTGCAAGATCGTCGGCTTTGTAATACGGCGTACATTAAAAGAAAAACTTCCAAATACCTACTCCAAACTCAAAGAGTTTCAAGCATAATAAGCGTATTCAATCTCCAAGTGATAGGATGGATTCCGTAAAATTATTTATGACTTTTAACGCAAAATCAAATCACAAAAACCCTGGAAAAAAAAAAGATTAAGAGAAGCCTGGAAAATGCTAAGAATAAATGGAAAGAATATATAAATATACTATCAGAAATTAAAGAAGATCTTATATTTTTATGCCAACTACAATTGAGATACATCACCAAGACATTTGATGTAAGTTTCCCTATGAATAATATTAGTTGCAACGATAATTATCCGAAATGAATTCAATTGTGCTAAGAGGCGAAGTGCTGCGATCTCGGCATAAGTGACACCACCACAAAAGAAGACCTAAACTTTTGGTATGTTTAAATCGCTTCTTCTTTGTTTAAACCCTTACCATTATAGCTTTTCGCATTCGGCTATCTGGTCGACGTTCTGCTGGAACAAAGCTGTTCTCTTCAACAAAAACCTAAATAATTTGATAGTAGTGGCAAAATTACCTTTCCATTAAAAGGAAAAATAACCTTTCCATTAAAAGGAAAAATAACCTTTCCATTAAAAGGCAAAATTACTTTTCCAATAAAAGGCAAAATAACCCATACCTTTCCATTAAAAGTTTTTTTCAGATCCGTAATATTGAAGCCTTGCATCATGACATCAGCGACAACCTAAAATCAACTATACTAATAGTAAAGAAAAAAACCACCTGGCACATTACCGGCGTGTAGGCTCCAGAAAATACATAGTTCATTCTAATTAAACAAAAATAGAGAAAACACTATGTAGTAAGACATACTTTTGCGGATTTTTAAAATCATTTACAAACTCTGTTGCGGTTGGCACCAATGACAGACGTTTAACAATGAATGGAAGAGTTGAATTACCTGTATCGTAGATAAATTTTAGCAGGATAACGTGATTCGAATTTAAATAAATACCTTCATGGGGTTGAACACCAATGACATTTGGCAAACTAGTGCTGGACGAAAGAATGGAGCGTGTCATCAGAAGCTTTTTCTTGCTCAGCGTATTTAACACAGACAAAAAAGCAATGCCATAAGAAGAGATGAAGGATTCCTAAAAGATGGTCAATTTCCTTTTAATTTCCACCAAAGGCAAAAAGTACCTTGAACGAGTTGAGCAACTTTCCAGGCAAGCCATTATTCATCATCGATGCTAAGCAGATTAAAAGTAGTATTTGCCATGGTGAATGATCCTAAAATTGAATTTTTTAAAAAAATGGTATCACCAATTACCATAAGCATGCAGTTTTCAGCGTATTCAAAAACAGTATTGAGATCGGCCGTGTTTGCTATTATTGCCTGTTCAATTTCCAGACGCTCTGATGCATTTACCATTGCCGTCCTTTCCAATACAACCTAAAGTTGGTGTTAATTCTTTTTAAATCAATCAAGCGACTTACCTCACATGCACAAATATGGGTTTCCAATTGACGATGTTGAAGTTTCAGTGATTTCAACTCATTTGACACAAATAATTTCATATCGGAAACCTTAACTCGAAAAATTTGTTACTATTTGCCGTCAATGTCATCGATTTTTATAATAATAAAAATCGTTTTATAATAATAAAAATAATTATACTATTTGTGTTATTTTACTGTTATAAAAAAGATCTAGAAAATAAACATTAACCATCACGTTTTACCTGATCAAAACTTGTTCCTTTCCCGTAGTTATTTTGAATTTCTTTTGCTTTTGAGGAGAGAAATGGAAAAACAGCCGTCATATGAGAATTTCTAACAGCAGAAAAGACAGCATCATTATTGTCCAAGAGAACAGGCTAAATTTATTAACTAGCGTATCATTAACTAGCTTTATTAACTAGCTTTAAAAAACTAACCTTGCTTTTCGAGGTTTTATTTTCCACTTCATTTATACCATTTTCGCCGGTGGTTCTTTTTAGCCTTTCTTCAACGTCGCCAGAAAACGTCACCTGAAAATAATATTCTTGCTCGATAATATTCGCGCTATGGTTGTCATTTCTGTCGTAAAAACATACTTTGCCACACGAGATACCAAAAGTGTCGTGCAACATTGATTCGTATGTTAAAGCCGTTAAAAACACAGAAGCGTTATCCAAAGCTCTAAAAAAAAATTATATAGCAACAAATTTAAAACCACTCAACCTGTCCAAAACAAAAAGATGTGAGACTGGTTGATCTGGACTAGCTCTTGGTTCTCCCTTCTCTACATATAAGCGTCGAAGGACACGCCATACCTCATCAGAACGTTCTCCAATACCTAAATAAATAAATAATCAATTAAAAGCTTCAATAGAACGAAAATCATTTATTATGGATATGATTACTATGAGTCAAAAAAACTTCAATTCTTAAATAGAAATGGATAAAACGAATAATTTCTATTATAAAAAATTATATTATTATGTACAGGGTATTGGAACCGTATTGGAACTGTATTAGATCAAAATAGGAACCGTATTGGAACTGTATTAGATCAAAATAGGAACCGTATTGGAACTGTATTAGATCAAAATAGGAACCGTATTGTAACTGTATTGGAACCGTATTGGAACTGTATTAGATCAAAATAGGAACCGTGGGTGAAAAGTTTTGACGGCATGAAAAGAAGGCCGCTTATATCAAGATTGTAAAAAAAGCTAGAACAAAACGGATTTCAAATTCGAAAAAATATTATTCCACATAAACATAGAGTTTTCAGTGTCTAACAAACGCCAAAAAAAAAAAACTTTTGACATGCTACGCAATCAAAAGCAAATAGGGATTTTTAATAAAATTGTTGGTCGTTAATAAAAAATGGGTTTCCGAATCTCACTGCTTCAAATTTTTTTTTTGAGGTAAGCTTAAATGCATGTTTTTGTGCCTATTGATATTGATATGATTCGCCTAGAAAGGCGAATCATTTTCCTTTAAAATGAACTCTCATTCAACCAAATTGCTTTTGAGATAACCATTTTCGAGTGGTTTTAAAAGTTTTAGTTAAGGTTTAAAAGGGGAAAAATTTTCACAAAGTGGTTCGAGTTGCCACTAAATAAAGCCAAAAAAAAAATTGATGCAAGAAGCCGAAATGTGCTAAACAAAAAGCTTATCTAAGGTAAAAAGAGTTTGAATTTTTCGAATCTGAAATCCATTTTGTTCTAGCTTTTTTCAATCTTCAAATATAAGCGATCTTCTTTTCTTTTCTTCTTTTCATGCCATCAAAACTTTTCAAGTACCCTGTATTTGGTGTGTAATATAACCTGAAAAAAACTAGGTGAAAACTAACCATAAACCGTAGGAATTTGCCCATATAATGATTGAAATTGCCATAACGAATTTGCCGCCGTAAATATATCACCTAAAACAAGGGTCGTATTCAATTAGAAATCGTTTGATTGAATCTTAACCGACCGGTGCTTGACGTAGACAAATGTAAAGGAATTTCCAAAGAAAACAAATCGCTTTCTATTGTTACAAGTGATAATGACCAATCGTATTCTTCGACCAATCCCGATACTCCTAAAGTAATTTTTAACAATTGTTTAACAACAAAAATAGAAAAAAAAAAGCACCGTGTAGCTCAAATTCTTTTGAGCAAGAAGCCAACATTCGATCAACCCATATCACTGCACAAGAAAGATTTGGTTCACTTCGGATTAAACTAAATCAATAACGAATAAATCCTTTCAAATCGCATACCTACAAAGAGTTTTTGCCATTTGAAGAAGAGCGAACAGATAAATTCGCTTTTTGCGCTTCGGAGGTTGTTAGAATTGGTCCATCGGTTCGCAGTGGAATGACGCCTAAAAAATAAGATTAGATACTTACACCGCTATCCTTGTCACCTGCAACACCATGCATGCTTTAATAAACTCA